>KI546415.1:324149-341445 GCA_000497225.1 Amanita jacksonii TRTC168611
GTTTTAGACGCCAATAGTTCGCGTGTAAGCGAGCTGGAGGCTACCATTGCACAGCTTCGAGCGGATAACGATGGACTGCTTGCAAGGAATTCTGATGCTCTCAGAGACGCTACCCTCGCACATGAGCAGGAGGAAACGACAAGGAAGGCTCTGGAAAGCCTTCTGAAGCAGCTCGGCGTGATAGGTATGGGTCAAAGAGACGACGGCCGGCTTGCGTTCAGTCCGGAGTGGAAAGTCCTACTTGAGGAGGTCGGAAAACTAGGCATGAAGACGGGGCAATTTCACATTGCCTCTGGTGTCGCTGCCTTGGCTACAAGGTTGCGGAGCGAGAGAGAAGCGACGCCAGCAATGGCGATTGCACCGTTCCCCGACAACAATCACTCGATGCAGCCCATCGAGATCATTGACCTCATGGACGAAGGGCCTATGGCGGGCACATCGGCCAAGGTTCAGCAGTCCCGATAATGTTCAATACGATAACCTGCAGTCCATACAAGATGGAATATGAAATAACTTATTAATCATCGTCCATATCCATAGCCAAGACATACGCTCTACGTATTGCTAAATGGTCGGAAGCGCCACCAAGTATATAAACCAATGGCAAATAGGATGTTGAAAACACCCAAGGGTGTGCTTCCTGCTCCCATAACGTTGGCGGTCCACCAAATAACACCTAGCGTGCGATCCAGAATACGTCCCATGTAACGCTTGTGGTTGGAGAATGGATCTGGGGTAGGGGTATACACTGTCGGAAGGCGTATTAACGGTGGCATAGACGTGGGCTCCGCTACTGAAGGCGCCGGAAGAAGCAAAACGCAAACCACCGGTTTCTGTCGCGCGGGAAATCAACACGCATGTCTTTTCATAAAGATAGAGTTCACATGCATGGTCTGATGTAGTGTAAGACGGAATGCTGGTGTACAGCAGATTATCAATATTTGACTCCTTTGCATCTGGCGAATCGGTATGCGTAGCGAACAAGACGCGATCTGTCCAAGCAGGTTCTCGAAGATAGCTTGAAAAGCAGTAAGGCAGACAACCAAGGACGGAACATGAAAAACTAACTTGTATTTATCCACTTCTCCCAGCAAGTACTTATAGCTACACTTGAACTTCCAGAATTCGCCTTCGTGCAGACCAACGAAAATAGTGCCCTTATGTTTCTCGATAGCCAACTGGTCGAAATTTCTGACCTCTGCTCGTGTTTCCTCAGACGAGAGTAACTCTCCAAACTCGGAACTTTTCCGCAGTGGCCAGAGTGCATGTGAGGGTGGTATATCCAACCTGAAATTCAGGTCACCGAAAAAGAACAGATGGGACGTTTCAAAGATGGTGCTCGGTGTACATGAGCCAGGCAAGGGGGGGAAGAGAAGGGACCGGACGATATGGTCATAATCAGCAACACGGTCTTGAAGCCTGGGAGCATGCGCGGTGAGATGAGCACAGACGAACCTACACAGGCTTGTTAGTGTGGTCTAGCGGGAGTTAATCCTTGTAAACGTACGTGAATGTCTCTCCCAATTCGCCATTCTCGCCTGCAACGCGGAAGCGAATGCCCACTGCCCCTTTGTTGCCCATCCAAGCAGGTCCACAACCTATCCACTGAGTCTGGACGTCAGTTACTTTCCGCGCAATGCCATCGTCCCGCCCGTAGATGAGCAGAGCCACGCCAACATTGACTTCCTTGGAAATCAGGCTGTACTTCTCCTTATTGGGTGCGTTGGCCTCGATTTGCGACAGGATGTGGATGTTCCGATCCTCAATAATTGATTTTGACAGCCCAGCAACTATCCTGGTTCTTAGTGAACATTGTATTACTTGAGCCGTAGGCGAGACCTACAACCAAGATGCAGTGGTAGTAGTTCTTGAAAGCCAACTGCCACAATGTCCGGTGCCCGTCGACCGCGAGACAGGAAATTAGAAACATGTAAAGTAGGGGAGAGCCAGTCAACTAGGTCCTGAGGAAGACCCTTCAATCCCTGTAAATTAGTGTTGTACGAGGCAATCTGCACGAGGGGACGGTTTTGGTCTGCATCAGACATTGTAGTACAGTGTGTGTATGAAACTTTGACAATTATACACATGTTTGCTACTCAAACGTAGAAACCCTTAACTCTCAAATAGCTGATTTCGAGACTTCGAGATCTTTCAATTCTCCAGTGGACAAGTCATATACCCAACCATGTACGGTGACTTTCCTGCCCGCTTTCCACGCATGCCTAATGGTCTCTGTCTCACAAAGGTTTTGGACTTGCTTTTTGACGTTCTCTTCAACGACGATGGGAAGAGCTTCCGTCTTGGGCAATGTTGAGATGTTGAGCGAGGCCACCAGCTCCGTCAGAGGCGCCAACCAGCGGTTCAGCGGGTCCTCAGCCGGGCAGCCGGCCAACGTGCAGGATGAGCCGGATTCGGCAAAGTTTGGTGATTGGACTGCCCAAAGGCAGGCTGCTGCGCCCCCGCACTCGGTATGTCCAACGATGGCAACTAAGTATGGTCGGTACGAGGTAAATGGCACGCGGAAAAAGGAAGACGGACCATGTTCTACACCGAGATAGCTAACAGCGTAAGCCAGGACAGACAGAACGCTAATGTCATCCAAGTGGAGTTGACTTTGAGCAAAGCTGTTAGTCTTATTTGGTGTGACCGAGTTAATTACCCACTTGGCAATATTACGATGTACAAAAATATCACCTGGGCGCGAGTTTGTTACGACAGATTCCGGAACCCTGGAATCAGCGCAGCCAATCCAGAGTGTCTGAATAATGTAGCGTCAAGGAACACCACATATCGTGAGTTTTATCCCTACATGAGGCTTCTGGCCCTGAGCGGACCGTTCGAAGAAACCAGGCTCTGCTTCCTCGACGTCCTTAGCCCATCGGGTATTCAAGGCAAACATGCGTTGCACAGCGGAAGGCTGCTCGGTCATGATGGTTGTAAGAGAACAGGTAAGCCCGGAGTTACGATTCTTTGGGGCGGGTCAAACCGGCGATCGTTTGCTGAAGTCAACGATCCTGAAATATATGCGGGCACTGATATATTGATCATTGTCTGACGACCTCACTGGCCTCCTCGCGGCAATTATTCTACTTTTTACAATTCTTGAAAACCGCCTGGTGCTAATCACAGATGGTCCGGACTGCCCTTCTCGGACTGCCTGGAGGCAGGGCTCTGCAGCTCCACACACGCTGTGACCAACGACGGCAACTAAATGGGGCTAGGATATGATACTAAAACGCGAGAAGGGCAAAGGCGCGCCATGTTGTACCTCGAGGCTATCGACAGCGAAAGCCAGGACAGATAAGACATTAGCAAAGTTCAGCTCACAACCAAAAGTTAACGTGACCGAAGTGATAACCTGAAAGATATCACCAGGGCGTGAGTTTGTGATAACAGATTCTGGAACCCCAGAGTCAGAGCAGCCGATCCAAAGTGTCTGATAGGCGTCAAGGGATACTAAAGAACATGATCTTATCGTCACAGGAGGCTCCTGGACGTTGTTGGCGGAATTCGGAAAAAAGTCTGGGTCAGCCTCGCTGACGTCTTTGGTCCATCGAGCATTCTGGGTAAAGAGACGTTGCATGGCGGGAGGTTGGTCAGTCATGTCGATCGATAAGAGAATGGTACACGCATGGGCAGGTCAAACAGCCCGCAACGGCGCCTAACCTTAATTCTGCTCATCACTATGCTGCATGCTGCATGTTGGCGTTGGAAGTACATGAGGTAGAGACAGAACGGTATGGATACGATGGAAATAACTACACCAAAGCGCAGATTGGTAGGGATTACCGCATATCTCGACCAACTTCAATTCATTTGCCTGATGAGCTTATTGATGTATGTCTCGCGGTCTCCAAAGTCGCCGCCCTGCACGTAGTGCTTGAATTTTCGCGTTCTCCAGCCACCATTTGGGTTGGAAAGCTTGAAGGGCCAGAGGAAGTTGGAAGCCTACAGGATGGTATGTTAACCTTGGAGAAGCCATTGTACATCGTGCAATACCTGTTTGAAATTGGGGCCGGCGGTGGCGATCTCGTGCACAAGATCCTCTACGCAAAGAATGTCATATTTCCCAAGCTCTTGCTCGATGGTGGCATTGGTGGTGATGGGAATGCGCTGTTTGTCGACCTTGCCATATCCGCGTTTGTAGATGAGTTCGCGTATTGACTTAAGGTTGGGCTCCCTAGTCCATAATTCACATTTGACTTGGCGACTATGCAAGTGGTATCATACCCATATGTCACGTAAGGCTCAACAAGACGTAGCATTTGTTGAGTTGCCTTTGTTGCCTTGACGAAGACACCATTATTGATCTGCAGAAGGCGAAGCAGCTGCAGGATCTTGCGTGGCTTTGGGGCAATCTCGTTGATACTACACCTCGTTTAAGAAAGCAAGAGACCTCGTAATGTGACACTCACCCCCGGATTCGAATAACGAAGTACACCTTGGATTGAGCAGGAACGTAAAAGTCACCTGCACTCCGCGCAACTCTCTTCAGGCGAATTTCCTCCTTTTCCTTCGCCAGGTACTCTTTAACATATTGTTCAGCGCGCTTGAAGATAACCTTTCTTTTTGCTTTTGATGCCTAGTGAGACAGAAAGATGTCAGTCATATATACTCTCAGAGTTTATGTAGATTCAGTCCCGAAAGATGGTATTTTAGAGGCAACATCATAGGCTTTCGCCCACTAGCCACGAGGTCGAAAAGAAATCGTATGCATCATAGAAGAAAAAGGAAGCCTTTGGACAGGAAATTCACCTTGCGAGCGGCAGCCGCGGCTGCTAACCGCTCTTCCCGTGCTTTCTCGTTTTGCTTGCGTTTTTTGAGGAGCGTTTCTGGAACTTCGATCGCCTACAGATGCCAAGCATCAGTTGAACAAATAACCCAAGTTTCAACAATGTCACCACTGACAGAAGCACTCGGGACGCTGTAAAGCAGGTGTACGGGAAGTGCTTAGTCAATAATAGACAAAAAAGAGTAGAAGACATACGTGGTGGATGGTGCCATTAGGGACCTTGAAGGACGGCGAGGACTCTGTCTATGAGCACTGTTGCCGTTCTAAGCCGGTGGCTGACAACTGTGCAGTATGACAAATACATTCCCAGGGGTAGCATTTCATTTTCAGACTAACTCTAAGTACTTGTCGGGACACTAGGTGACTGGCAGCGCCCACACGAACAATAGGACGACCAGCCAAAGAATGGACCATTTTTTCTGAGGCCACTGAAGATGATCTGCTGCATACAGAATAGAGCAGCGCCACATGTGGTAAGTTCAGAGCCTGTGAGTTAAAAGATGAGAAGAGGAGCAACTGGAGTATGATGACTAATAACCATGCGGCAACTTTAGGGTCGGCTGATCGGCCAGCAGGATCCCTCTCCAACGATGGCTCCCAGCTCGCTACTGCACTGAGAGCTCCATTCGTACATCTGCCTCGTGGACCAGCGGATAGGACCTCGTCGAAGGAGAGTGAGTTCATAGAGGTAGGGGATGTACCGCGGCTGAGGGGAACAGATTACAATATTATTGATAACATACTGTAGAGCTGTGCCAGGGCCTCGTGTTTGATGGGAAGTTTCGCTTCATTTATACATTCAGGCACAACGGTATAACGCTCTGCCTGACTTCTGCACCTTTTTCATGCATCTACTCAAGTTCCTCGGCCTCGCAGGAGCCGTTGGGCTCACTCTGGCGCAAAGTTCCGCGCAATGCACCCAACCGACGCAGTTTAGTTGGGCACGTACCATTTCATCAGTGGCAATCTCTATCCTGGCTCATCACACCAAAAGATGTACAATTCCCTCTCCCAAGACCCGTGCACGGTAGCTTCCTATCTCGGAGGCGCCTGCGTTAATGGCGGTTTGTCCAATGTGGTTTGCTTATCTTAGTAATCATATTGAATAATCATTCAGCGTTCAATATTCCGCCTCTGAACTCAACTCAGGAATATATCGGACCTACCTTGCAGGGTGCCAACCCTTGCAGATGCAGTACTGTTTTCTTTTCCGTTCTCAGTGCCTGCGCTGTTTGTCAATCCGCCCAGACGATATTGTAGGGCACCCTCTTGTTTTAGCGCCGTCTCGGATTACAACTCATCCCAATTAGATGGACGACTTACAACGGGAACTGCAGTTCCGTGTACTCATCTATCTTTCCAAAGCCGATACCCCCCGCTACTGCTGTACCTCATTGGGCGTATATAAATATCACGGTAAACGAACCAAAGCAACCCATTCAATTATCTTCTAATATTTGTTGCTGCAGCAATATGGCACATTTAACACGACCGTGGCTGAAGGATTGGGTCGGTATACTATTTGTTTATACACTTTCTGCTAACGAAGTGTGCATGCTTTTCTTAGGTGATACGCCAGAATCCACGGCTATCGCCTCAGCCACTTCCAATTCGGCCTCTATACCTGGTCCCACTCAGACGTCCTCCGGTTCGTCGAATAAATCTTCCAAAGCCGGTCCCATAGCAGGTGGCGTTGTTGGTGGGGTCGTGGGCGTCGCGCTCATAGTTGGTATCATTTCCTTCATCGTGGCCCAGCGTCGTAGGTCAAATCCGGTACAAGGGCAAACCAATGCGGCAGCACCGCCGCCCGGCCAACCTTTACCTGAGAACAAATCACTCGTTGATTATCAGACTTACTCTTCTTACTCTTCTCCGTCGCCACCCCAACGACCTTTGCTATATGTATGTGTATTCTCTGCTTGACCGTTATAATCGACGAAAACTTGTCCTAGGACCCTTCTGATCCAAGGACGTTCCCAACTACCCCCCTTCCACGACCGGCAACGCCCACTGGAGCTACGACCATTGCCTCTATTCATGCACCTCCAACTGGGGCCTATTACCCTGGTGTCGCGGAAGTATAAATACTTCGAATGGGAGTAATTTACGGGATACATTCCTTTTGAATACGGTACCGGACAGGAAAGCTTTTCTAATTCTGGACTTTTCACTTGTCTCCCCCCCCACACACACACACACATCCCCGGAAAATTCCCTCTACCTTTCATGTTATTATATACAACGTACTCTTCATTCAGACATCTCGGGCAAAAAACGTTTGAATTCTTCCTTGTGTCATCGGGGACGGCACCCATAGTCCAAGAAACTAGGCAAAATGTATGCACCGACCAGTAACCATACATTACGTTCATAATAAGAATACAAAGAACCGAGGCGGCAGCACAGGGTCTAAATGCCGTGGAAGTTGGACTGTTTTTTGTTATCCCCCACTGACTTTTTCCTGAATGCTGTTCATGCGCTATCTCAAACAACTCTGCCTTGCTGGAGCTGTTGGACTTACAGCGGCAAAAAATGACAGCCCATCGGCCCAGTGCGCTATTGGGTTTGTGCTGCACCATCGAATGCACCCGTCACCTTAACAAAGTGGATTCACGACGTATAATTCCCTTGGCCAGAAGCTATGTACAGTAGCCCCAAAACAAACGTTCGTATATTAGATCCGTCGGCCGTACAGGATAACAATTACAGACCAGTGCTGCCCATTGCGCCTCTGGGCCCAGGTTATCACTACATCTTTGCGGACCATAGGTCTGATCCTTGTGAATGTAGTTCTATCTTATTTTCCGTTCTCAATGCATGCGCCCTTTGCCAGTTCGCTGACACGACACGCCAGCATATGTCTCTAGCTTTCCGGTGCCGATACCTCAAGGGATCGTTGTGCCTGAATCCCCACTTTCTGGAGCCTAAGTGGGCTTTAGGTGATCGACCGGAATCTACGCCTGTTTCCCCAACTACTTCTTTGTCCCAGGATCCGCCTCATCCGAGGACATTCCATGCCACAGCTCCGAAAAATGTGAGGAGGAGGAGGAGTGTGGACGAAGCGTCCGTCTATGCACATACGAGTGGATCTTATCATCCTGGCATCCCGGATTTATATGGGCCTGGGACAAAATGAGAGTAATTCAAGAGATGTATTTAAATCCCTTGATGGTTGCCGGAAAATTGCTCTGTTTTTGGTCTCTTCCATTACTAGCTCATCCAAGTCACCAGCCCTGATTCAATTTCATTGTTCCTTCTGCTTCGTATCTACGGCACGCTCTTCGTTTCGACGTCCTGCGGTATCATTCGAAAATGTGTGCTTTGGCCAATAGGAACCAGTCAATATCTACCTTGTGACACCTGAACAGGCGTACTTGCTGTCTCAAAGGCAATGCACGTATCGGTAGCTTGGAGATGGGTTACTCTCTTCGTGACTACCCGGCGCCACTAGACCCATCCATCTCTCGTCCAATACGTGATCACAGCGACGGGCTGCTATTCACAAGTGGTTCGTCATGCGTGGGTTTGGCTTGTGACATCTAGTACATCGTGGAATAAGGAAGGCTTTCAAAGGAGCACAAAGTCGCAATCTGTAAATTTACATTAGTAAAGGATACCTGTGCAATCATCCCGGGTTGCTCGGCCTGGTTGGAGTTGTTGGGCTAGTCCTGGCACAAAACAACGACGGTTCATCAGCCCGGAGCGCCTCGGAGTCGATCAAACCCAATCTCCACTCAGGATCCATGTAACGGAACAGGTCTGTTCATCTTGCGTAGGTCAATCGTATTGAACGCCAACCGCCAGCCAGTGTTTGTCCTTACGCCTCTGGATCTGACCGGGGGCTACGCTCTCGCCCTTGTGCATGTAGTTCTGTCTTCGTTTCTCTGGCCAATGCATGCGTCCTTTGCCAGCACGCCGAAACGACACCGTAGACTTCCCGTGGTCTATGTGGAATTGCGACCAACGCAGAAAGCGCTGTGCCTGCTGATTACCTTCAGCTCTTCGTTATTTCAGCAGTAAGCGTTGGGTAAATGCGCCACCTGTTTCTACTTTTTCTACTTCATAATCAAATAGCCTCTGCTTCATCGTATGGACCTTCCCACTGGTGTAGCGGATGTATACGAGATGAGAGAGATACTTGTATTTAATGGTTGCCGAGAAATCATTCTATTTTTGGCCTATACTATTGCTTCCATTCACTCATGTCCACCCCGGTTCAAACTCTTCCACCATTCTTGTCGACATCTACGACTCGGTTGCATGCCCTTTATTCGGATATCTCACGCCAGAAGCGCTCAAATCCTACCTCATATCACGCCAATGTCGAATGGTGGCGGCGTGCATTAGAATCACTTGTCCGGTCTGGAGCGCAGCGGAACCAAGATGCTACGGATTCCACTGGGAGACTGGTCTTACACGCAGGACGCTCACTCATGGACTACCTCAAGATAGAGGGTGTCGGAAAGCCGCTGGGTTTGGGTGCCGTGATCGTGCGTAGTCCCCATTTCCATGGAATCCGGAACTGACTCATTTGGTCCTAGCAAGGATGAACTCCGTACCTCCAACGTACTCATCCCCTTATCATCCTTTTTGACTTCTCTGGAATCTATTTACGACTCTGGTTGGCTACCTGCTAAGATAGCTGCGTACGTCGTGGGAAAGCCACTTTGGTGGACTCTTGAGCAGCTCGGAATTGTGGGCGAGGATGGTATCTTGACTCCCAGGAGCAGAAAACATGAAGAATGGTGGGGCGACTACGTCTTTGTGACCCTGCTTGAGCAAGCTGCGAAGGCCATAATGGAGAAGCAACATTCGACCGCAACAAGTGCTGCTGACCATCTATACAATCCAACCACCTTCAGGAATCAGTTTGGCTCCGTACTAGGCCTGGACACCTTGAGCCACGAAGACGCCTCTGTGTTGCTTAGGTTTCTGGAGAGAGACCGGCGCGCAATCGTTGTCGAGCACGAGGTAGCTAACATGATTCCATCCCAAAATTATCACTAATAGATTCCGAAAGGTGATCAAGTTTATTGCCAAAACTTCTCCGCCGGAAGAGCACCAGGTTTCGGCAGTGGATAAAGGGATCTTGGAGCTGAAGACAGCTATTCTGAGCATGCATGCACAAATTGAATCCCTCCACAACAACATGGACGAGTGAGCCCATTGTTGATAGTTTCGGCTAATTCTGATAATTTTAGGTATACTCGTAAAGCGTCGGAGGCACTTCGTCTTAAACGGAAACCTATGGCAGTGAATTACTTGCGCTCGCGAAAACAACTGGATGACCTGTGCAATAAGCGCTTGAATTCGCTTGCCACTTTAGAGTCAACCCTGCTCTCTGTAGAGTCAGCTGCGGGGGATATAGAGGTACGGTTTGCAATATAAAGAAAGGTTAATTCAAGACACTCATTGCGAGTAGATCATGAAGGTGTATGAATCCTCGTCAATCACCTTGCGGGCTATTCTTGCTCATCCGTCTTTGCAACGCGAATCAATCGATCGTACTATGAATGCCCTAGCAGAGGCAAACATAGATGCGCAAGAATTAGACAATATTATCAGAACCGATGGCGAAGCTGTGTTGGTCGGAGATCAGATTGACGAGGAGGAGTTGGAGGCGGAATTAAACAGCCTGATTGCAGAAACAATTAGCCAGGAAGCTGAGGAAGAAAGGGTCCAGGAGAAACTCGATGATGCAAAATTGAGACTTCCTCGGACGCTATCCCAAGATGATGACCGTCCGAAGATACCTATTTCCTCCGTTGCATCGTAGTATACGTTGGAATACATTTCGCCCCATCTAGCATGATTCACTTGACAAGTTTATTGCAATTTATAATGTACGAAACGGGCATGCTAAACCTTTTATTAATAAGAACTGTCTTTGTCATTCATTCCCAGAGCATTCTTTGCCTTATCCATCAGCGACTCCTGGGTTTCGGCTATAAGTCGTGCCTTTGACCTTTATTGAAACGCGTTACCTGATTCTCATTGGAATTGCCACTGAGACTATCTCCCATACTCTGGGTAGTAGATTTCTCTGACTGAACGGCAAAGAGACAAGGGTTAGACTTGGTCGTCGAAAACGAATTTGGCTTACGTCGGCCTGCATGGTAGAGGCCATAGAATCCATTGTGCTCTTTGCATAGTCGCCGGCTTGCTCCATGGCACCCTTCTGCGATTCAGGCTTCAAGAAAGATTATTGGGTGTAGATAGTGGTTAGGGAGTAGCGCGACATACCTTCACGGAAGAACTCAATTTGTCGGTGAGAGATTGACGACCAGTATCAGACATAATGTGATTACTGGAGATTCGGTAAGCCACTGGGTCCCAAAATAAGAGGACGAAGAGGACGTACAGTGTTAATTCGAAGTAAGAGATGTTGTTTAACGTCGCCCATGAGCGAGGAGTTTATATACCGCTGCAGGCGGCGAATCCCGGCCGCGATGGGGCCCTTCCATGACGTCGCATGACGCACAAGACGAGCGTGAAGAGAAACAGAGGCTTAAACGTGATAACGCGATGACGCACTTGAAGGCGGGCTAGGAAATGCTGAATCGGGCCAAGTATTGTTCTTCCAAAGAGCGGAGGTGCGATCGTTGATGCTAAGCATCCGAGTTCAACAAGTTCAAATAGGTGACATCACCTTCCGACCACGATGGCACTCGTACGTCTCCGTCACCCGAAAGGTGTTAATACCTTACAGATCCCCCTCGAAAATGATAACTTTACTGTCCAAAGCTTTCAACAGGAGATACACACTATTACCGGGATTCTACCTTCCCGCCAACAGCGTGCGTAGCATTCACGCCATTGATTGCCACCTCGATTCTTAACAGACCCGCCAGTGAAATCTGGTTACCCTCTTAGGCCACTCACTCTTGTATCTGAACTTCCGATATCCAGTCTTGGGATCGCAAGTGGTGATCTGATCGTAATCACCGAGGGAAGCGACCTAACAAATGCGCAACCTTTGGTATCGAATCACAAATCATCTCAGCCACTGTCGGGTGATCTGGCACGTAATCAGACGCCACAAAGTCGCTTAGCCCGTTCCAACCCTGGGCCCGACTATGTAGACACAGACGGCGGTGTCCTTATACATAGAGTACGCTCTTAGCTCTTCCTGGTATCATGGCGGCTTATTGTGCGCGTAAAGATTGTACCGGATGACAATTCGTGTCTGTTCTCCGCTATATCATTGATTTTTGAACAAACTATCAGCAAAGCTCAAAACATACGTCAACGTCGGTGACTTGTATTCCGTCTAAACTGTGATGATTGACTGTATATAGTTATCGTCGACGGTATTAGCAAGGATCCACAGACTTACAATGAAGCGATATTGGGGTACGTTTCTTCGATATCATCTCATGGCCTTCACTCTCACAGGGATATAGGATGCCGCCAGACCGGTACATTGCTGCGATTCAGAAGCCTTCGACGTGGGGCGGTGCAATAGAGTTGACTATCCTTGCTGCTCATTACAATACTGAGATTGCCAGCGTCGATGTCGAAACAGGACGAATAGATACATTTACCCCTCCAGCTGGTGGGTCAGGGATGCGATGCGTAGTCGTCTATTCCGGGATCCATTACGATGCAGCTTCATTAGCGCCAGTTCCCGATGCACCAGGGGAGTGGCATCAGACTTTATTCCCCATAGTATGCATATCGTTACCGCCAGTTCCCCTGGTTGCTTACTATCTTGACTAGACGACTGTGGATGACCGTGAACCAATTTTGATTGCAGCTAAAAAGCTTGCTGGCATCCTTCGCAGCAAAAGAGCTTACACCAATACCGCCACCTTTGACTTGAGATGCGAGGTACGCGCTTCAAAGTTACTTCATGCCACAGTAGCCTAAATGCGAATGGGACGACAGACATGTGGAAAGGGCTTAAAGGGGGAGAAGGAGGCACAATCTCATGCAGCGCAAACAGGTCATGTACGATTTGGGGAATACTGAGACGATGGTCATTGTAAGAGTGGACATGACTATAGGTCCATCCCTATTTCCATGACTACGGGACAATGGTCCGATGCACCATAAATTTCGCCTCTGATCTCACACTGCATGAATGAGGCTTGGGTAGAAACTGCATCTTTAGAAACGGCTTACCATCTTCACCTGCTCCACGAGCTGCTCGCTAACGACAACTGCTAGCAATTAAACACATGAAAGCAACGACAAAATAATCAATGCTTACACATATCCAGTCTCCAGCCGATGCCTTTCGTTCTACAATTGAATCGATACGAAAAATATGTATATTGTCGGTCCGTCGGGTGAAGCTTTCTCCAAGCGTCGACGAATTTTGGTTCATCTTCGTCCAGGGGACTAAGAATATTCTTAAATGCAGTCGTTTCTGCTTCCGTGTATCCAGCTGTCTTGTTCCAATTTTTCCGCGAGTTTGTGAGGTCTACAGGCAAACTAAGGGTAAGATTCGGTGAAAATGGTGGCGCTGACCTAACTCCGTTGGGGCGACATTGAGGTCTCCGGTCCAAATAACAGGTTTTTTCTTCTCCAGCTCTCTGATATACTTCGTAAAGTGAAAATTCCATTCATTCTTCGCGTTTAAAGTCTAGTAAGTCGTTAGCAAGTTGGAACATAACCGAGGCGTATTCATGACACCTTAAGGTCTACACCGGCATTGATGACGTAGGTACCGATTAGATAGCAGTTCGGAAACTCCAGGATGAGGAGCCTGCCCTTGACTGAAATTGGGCTGGGATGGCCAGGGAGCTCGTGGGTGACACCAAGCGGCTTGATTTTGGAGAAGACAGCAATTCCGGCTAATTATCGCATCAGAAATGATCATGGACAAACAAGTAGGCCGTAGTACAATAAGATTTCTTTTCAGAAA
The DNA here is from genome assembly GCA_000497225.1 of Amanita jacksonii TRTC168611. Classification (NCBI taxonomy): domain Eukaryota; kingdom Fungi; phylum Basidiomycota; class Agaricomycetes; order Agaricales; family Amanitaceae; genus Amanita; species Amanita jacksonii. The sequence goes on from KI546415.1 coordinate 337,811, forward strand.
AGCTCCAATATAGATGGGGGAACCGTTCTTTCAGCGCAGGATCGGCCGGAGGGTCATTTAGCTAGAGTTGTACGGTCTAGTAGGTAGGCCAACACCTGAGGCGAACGTAGCCAGGTACCTTGACTTCAGTGAGAACAAGAACGTCCGGGTCCTCTGCTTCCACATAGTGCTTGAAACCCTGTCGGGATTACATTTTTAGTTGAACGAGGTGTAGCAAAAGCGTCTGTTTAGCACCTTCTTTTGGCTCGCTGCCCACCCGCAGACGTTCCACGTAGCAAGGCGAAGCGTTCCTTCTTCGCGAGGTGGGAACTTGATATGAACGGGTAAGACTTTATTCGTGGGCTGGCCAGTCTCGTTGCCAGATTCTTCCACCGTCCGAGACTTTTTCACGCTCTTCACCTCATCATCATCGGTGGCCGCTTGTGACGCCCTCCGCTTCAAGTTAGATGCGCGTTTCTGCGGCATAATAGTCGTCTGTGGCCAAAGTGGACACGGAGCCTGACGCGCCAGTTACGCGCTGTCTAATTATAGACAGCAGTATTCCCACGTCAATTGATTGAGGCCATCCTACAACTTTATTGTTATTCTCCTCGGCTAAGAGAACCGCACAAATTTATTCGTATGGTATTTAATCTGTACTCCCATATACGCCAAAAAAAATCTAGTAACACATATTTATAGCTGCGAGGTCGCAGCTGAAAAACTGGGGACGTGAGAAGGAGTGTTTGATGTAATCAGGTTCGGTTCAGATCATTGCACCCACACGGTTCAACAACTTTTGGCCACACCAGATTCCGTGGCTAAAGCGTCAAGCACATAGCATTGCGGCCGCGCCGTATATAAACCCGCAAATCCATCTATCATTCCACATCACACTCATTCAAAATCGCTTGCTTGTAAAATATGCTCACACATCGTGGATTCTCCGCATGGATTGTCGTGGACGGGACGCAGGTACCAGAATACTTGGTCGCCGTCGATAACGACACGAACCGCGTGTCTTGTTGGATTCCTGGTGAAGAGGGCCAAGTAAGCTATCTAATCTCTCGTGTATCCGTCCCGCCGTGCGAGCTTCTCATGTACTAGAGATTTTCAGTATATTGGCGAGACCACGGAGGAAAGGTGGATACATGTGCTTTTATCACCCTCGATGGCTTCGTCGTACCTGGCCGATTCCTATTTGGAGAAGGTATGGCATGCAGAGAAGGGGTAAGAACGTCTCGCACGACGGAACGGCCATTTGTATTCCAAAAAATCCAAGAGGATGGTAAAAACCAATTCAGCAGGGTCTACAGAACCGCACTCATGCGTCGTTTTAGTAAGCTCAACTTTAGAGTCGACTGGAAAAGATGTCGGGATGGTCACGCTGCGCATCAAAAGAATTACACGGGTAGCAAGCAAGCCCGCTAATGTTCTTCAACCATTGCCACCCGCTGCCTTGGGGAAGAGAAAAGCAGGCGACCTTTATATCGGGTTGGTATCTGCCTTCATGTCCATGAATTACTTCTGATACCGATTGATGTATAGTTTTGGTGAGGATACGCCTGCCTTCGAGCAATATTCATCAACATGGTCAGTGAAGCCATACGAACAGGATGACGCACTCTACAAGACGCCCAAAACGCACGTGTCCTTCGTCTTCAGGTATAGGACACGAGGTAAGCAGACGTCCATGGATTGGTAGTTCGTCGTTAAAACAGCTGTGAAGAGTTTCTGGAAACACAAGGGATTATTCCAGAGTCCGTGAGAGACCCTTTTAGACCGATCGAAAGGCCTCTAGTACGTAGGATTGTCAGCATGCCATCGTCGATGCCCTCTTCGATGGGGCCGACTCCTCCAGAAAGCCCCATGACATCCCACAAGAAAATGAAAATGATGCTGACAAGTGATGACTCACTCGATGTAAGAGTAACGCCGTCCGACTGGCCTATTTTTTTCTTTCCATATCTGATCATACGTACTCTCCTAGGGTTCACGATTCCCACATGGAAATATCCCAGACGCGCGCAGAGCTGTCAGTTGGAAGATAATTACCGGCAAAGAATCTCCTTCAGTGCCTCTAATAAGTCCTGGGCCAATCCAGTTTAGTTACGTTAGTCCTGTCAGCGACGCAACTGATGTATCTGAAGTCAAAAGTGGAAGCGAAACGCTGTGAAAGAGCCATGTATGTAGTATAACGTCTGAAATGATAGTGTTCCTATATATACTCCCTCTGCCGAGAACTGGCGCCGAAGAACAATGGAGAGACGGTTGTTTGGTATGGAAGGAAATGCCAAATAATGTCCTAAATTTGATACCTGCTGGCTTCGGCAATCAATCGCGTGCAGGATGAGCATCTTGCTTCATATTACACCAGGAAGCTGGGGACTTCCTTCTATTAGTCCTTCTTGCCTGTCAGCCATTATTTTTCTCCAACTTACTATCCCCGGAAAGTTCACCATAGTGGAATGTACAACTCCTGACACGTCGCCTACTGGTGGGTAAGTGTCTACCACGCAAACTACTTGCATATCTTATGTGAAGAATAAATAGGTCAGTTACCGTACCTTACTCATGACCACCATGTTGTCGCACCACTCTCTTCTATTGTCACATACATTTCAAGCCTCGACAGACTCCAACCCAATGAATACACCGACACAAATTCAGACCAACGTCCCAGCCAGCGTGAAGCATCTCAGAGAACGGCGTGGTTCGCACATGCAGAAGCACACCTGGGAGATTTATTTGTGAGTGACCAAGCGCCAAGGGATGCATTCACCTGAAATCGCGGATGCGATAGTATTACACGTTCTATTCTGTGCCATCAAACTGGACTAATTTGACGCATCCGATCCTGTCTTCCATGTTCCCAATACCTCAACGATTCTTTGTTCCAGCAAGAATTCGTGAGATGCACAGGCCCAGACTGGAGGCAGCCGGCCTGTGGAGTACTCCCGAATTTGAGACTCAGGCGAAAAAACCATTTCAACCGGTTTCTCGAGAGGCGAAGAGAGCGACGAACACCAACGTTTTTCTACAAGCATTTGAGAAAGAAAAAGTAGCTGAAAAAGCAAAGTCAGTTCTGGATATCTACTCTCGACTTCTAAAGGACGCATATTTTTCGAATCGTGACAGGTGATGTGGTGTACCAAGCTCGCTCTCATCCTTTATTAAGAATCTCTGTAGGCCGTCTGCACTTGACGCAGTAGTTGCTGCACATATTCTGCTACTATTGGAACCACCATATCCTGCTCCAGCCATTAAACAGCTCCTTCTAGATTCCTATCCGTCATTAGTCAGCCACGCTCGACTGCTATTCTCTCAGACACTGGACGTATCAGCTCCAACCATTTCAAGAGGGCCTTCCCAGACTTTCACATGGCGAGATATATTTCCCCTTATGCCGTGGTCGAGCAAACGGCCCGCAAAGACTGCAGATGAGATCCAATTCGACCGGTTTCGCTGGAGTTTTTTTGGCTTGGCGATTGGGTCTATGGTGACTTACCTTGCGATTGTGGGTAGGAATGTAAAAATCCGTATTGTCAGAGCTTCAGATATTCCCGAAGATGAAGACGAAGACGAAGGTATAGGCGAAGGAGACGGGGAGGGTGAAGAGGAGGAGGCGTAGTCATGTGATCACACAGTATCTACAA
>KI546415.1:342037-479401 GCA_000497225.1 Amanita jacksonii TRTC168611
ATCTACAACCCTTCTTCGCGTAACTGGTTGTAGCAATGGATGAGGACCTCATTGTCATCGATGACGTCGAGAGCCAGCTCTTGGAACGGATTCCAGCCACTGAATCTGCGCATGATGGTCAGAGCAGTCGCTCAAAAGAACCGTCCACGGCTTCTGCCACTCTCCGGCTTCGTAGCGCCAATCATCCTCCCCATGACCCGTCTGAGCGCACCACTAGATCAGCTAGTTCAAAGCCCAAAATCGCTCCAAAGCTAAAGCTCAAACTGAGCGAAAAGGCTGCAGCCCAAGCCCCCGGCATGTCTTTCCTGGGACAATACGACCGGGAGCTGGATTCTTCAGATGATGACCTTGCATTTGAAGAGCAGTTTCTCCTGAGATTGCCGCCAGGGGAGGACCTTGATAAAATGCGGAAAATGGTTAATGCGAGGGAGGTGAATCCTGACGTATGGTTCAAATTCAAAGGTATCTTTAGATATTCTTTGTCCGTAAGTGGCTCATCCATATTTTTCTAGATTCCAGACGTGCAGTATTTCACGTCGGAAACAGTCTATATTCTGCCAAACTGGTTGACCTGCCTTGTATAGTCGAGTCTCAGAAGACCCTGGATAATAAGCAGATGTTTAAGGTGGCAGATATATGTCAGGTTGCTTGTTCGAACCCTTCATATTACACGTGAAATTGATATCGCATTAGATGCTAGTGGTTGAAGATAAAATCGAAAAGGAGGAGCCCGCGGCAAACAGAAACTTCAATATTGACGAATTCATATGGCCCCATGGAATGACGCCTCCCTTGCACCATGTCCGGAAGAGGAGGTTCCGTAAAAGAGTGAACCGGCGTGTAAGACTAAGGTTTTGGATAGCTCAAACTCGGGAACTCAAAATTTGTCCGTAGACGATCGAAAGCGTAGAACAAGAGGTTGAAAGACTGTTATACGAAGATTCTTTAGCTGCAGAAATCAAGTATGGTATGTATCCTTCGTTGAACATTTGCAGGCAATGAACGATAACCCCAAAACAAAGACATACTCGATAACGTGAATCCAGATTTATCGGATTCAGAATTCATAGACAGAGAACCGTTAGATGCCCCAACACCCGCAATATCAGACCTAGGGGATGCGGCGACTCCTGGTGGCGAAGGCGATGAGGAGGAAGAAGAGGATGCGGCAGACGGGGATATTGATGAAGAATTGGCGGCAGAATTGGACCAAGCACTAGGTGATGAGGATGAAGCCGCCAGATATGGAGGCGACGAAGAGGACGAAGAGGACGAAGATAGTGAAGAGGACGACGAAGAGGACGACGATGACGACGAATTGATGCAAGCGAGGAAACTCCTTACCGAAGAGATCAGAGATTTGGAGGCCGCCGTAGCAAAGAAAAATCATGAGGTTGCTAGCTCTGCAAACCCATTGATCAAGGCATGCTTTGCTTGTGTTAACTCCTTAAATCTTTTCTCACCATTCTTGACAGAGGCGGTTTGAGGATGCACTTAAGAAACTTGCTGCGGATCTAGAAATGAAGAAAGCACAGCGCGATGAGTTGAAAGAGAAGCAGAGGCTGCAAAAAGAGGGCGTGACAATCGGCGAAGCTGAAGACTCTGATCAGGAGGAAGTTCCTAATGACGAGGCAGAACCAATGGGGGATGTAGACCTCTTTGGCTCTGACGATCCCGCAATGAACATGGATATTGGTTAATAATAATGTGGGGTTCCACAGGTATCGTTAGTGTATCATTACTATAATCTACACATTGGACTGTCATAATAGGCATACGAGGCAAGCTTGTAGCACCAGGGGTACATAGACCATACATACAAACGGTGCGAACCAAACTGAGAGCACTTCCCAATGCCACAATGTTTGTTTGACTTCGCTGCGTGCAAAAGAGAGCCATCCTAGTCCCAGGAACATGTAACATGTACACTTAATCAACCTAAGTTTCGGAGACATAGAGTAGGCTGGGGAGGAGACGGACAGGGGGATGCCGAGTAGCAAGGCGAGCATCAGTGCAAGGGAGAAGTTGAGAACCGCCGTAACCGACACGACCGTTGAAGCCAGACAAAGATTGAATGCTTTCAGGACCAGAGAGCGTCGATTAGACACTGCTTCATGAGCGGAGAAGGGCGAACTGGCGGCGAGCATTATTGAAGTAATCACGAGATATGGTACCTGGTACCTGGTTAAACGAAACTCGTCAAGGTAGTACCCCACTTACATGAAAGTAATCGGACGACCGGGCAGTGGACAATACGTAAAACAACAAAGCACCGAAAATATGGGTGGAAGCCATGAGAACAAGGGCACTCAGGACAGGTCGGGGGTTGCCAGCAGCAGAAGCCCGCGATGCATCGTTCCAGGTTAACAAACCTCCGAACATCATGGCAACGCTGACTAAGAGTACGCTGGGTAAGTAGCTACCTATCTTGAGGAACCGGTCGGGTGCGGTAAGAATGAAGAAAAAGAATGAGGCATGAAGGCGCTCCAGTAGGTTGTTCATCGTTCGAAGTGTCGATTCGACAACTCTAGGAGTTGCATTAATGATCATCATCAAGTCGAATACAAGCACAACTGACCGCCCAATAGAGTGAAACCCATGTGGCCCTGCCGCAGGTATTGCGAATAAGGTAATTGCGTCTATTCTGAACCTACAGAACGTGAGTTTCAAGACATATGAAAGCCTTCCTACCACATACTGGTGGTATAGGCCATGTACACCACTGGGGCGCCCGCGAGCTTGGTAGCCTACATGTCGTAGGATATTTTTCGCTTGTGTATGGTATGCATCGACATCCCTTCGCGTCCTTTCTGGCAGCCAGTTGAACCAGAAAGGTAAGAGGTCAAACGTTGCATCGGTATGGTCGTGAACCACAACGGGTACACCACTGCTAAGAGCGATGTGATGTAAAGAATTCTGTAGGTCCTGATTGGGCAAACGCCCATTACAACCCTCTGTATGCAGGATGAATATGCTATGGCTATTGTGGGTAATGGAGCCTACCGAAGAAGACACCCAGATGTGAAAAGGAGTGTCCTGGATAGTCAAGACTGAGAGCAGTCCAGATTACACCAGATGATAGGCTCAAAGGTTCCGCTTGTAGATCTGGTAACACATTGCTATGAAGTGAGTGCATTACCGAGCAGACAGTTCCTTACTTGATTGGGAATCGCCGTGGTAAGCACTCAGCCAAGCATGCATACCCTCCAGATATCCATCGCTTATGACGAAAATTACGTCCTTTGCCCATAGAGAGTATTCTTTACAGCACATCCCGTTATCCGAAACCAAGCTGAAATAAAAACGACATACTATTGAGAAAGGCAGCCAACGCGAGGACAGAAGACACCCCACGCAGATTCAGAACTTTCTTCTCTTCATCCATCCTGCTGAGCCAGGAAGCAGATATCACCATTGCCTCCGTGCCAGACGTGCGGGGCGACGGAAGGACAGCATAAACATTTGCACCCTTCAAGGCCTACGCAGAACTCAGCTCAGGTCAACATTTCAAAGTCTGAGAGATAAACCGTTTTTCCAATGGAATATGAATATTTCTGGGTCGAAGCAGCAATGCCGAGTTTTGTAAATTCATGCTTGAAAAATTGCGCACGTCTGGACATCCATCAACATCATTGCTGCACCAGGACGGGTAGGACCCTTACTGCTCGCTGGTGGCATTTGCATCGCGCAGTATTTCTAGTTGCTCTAAATACCTATCCGCATTGTGTACGTCTCCCCAGTTCCAATTAGTGTTCACCTTTACTATTATGAACAAAAGTCTGCTAGTGTTAGGAGTAGAGGACGTACTTGAGCAGGTTGTAGCGCGTTTTCATCTATGTATGTCCTCCGAGCCAGACGAGGAGAAGGAATTGCTATTATCCATGCATAGCCCACGATAAAAAGTAGAATCCTGCACCGAGGACTGTGAGATAGGGATAATTAGGAATCATTATACTGACCTTAGGGTCGTTGCTCTTTGTGCCAACCAAGAGATGAGGGCTTGACGCCTGCGAATTCGAGACTGATGAGATTTGAGAGACGTCCCCCAAGCAGATAGGACGGAAGTAAAGTGTTCCATAGGTGTACGTAAAGGGAGTGACCAAGTGTTCGTATGATGTCAACACATCCTTGAACCCATGCCTCCAAAGCGCAAACGGCAGGCCTCCCCAGGCGGTAGACCCAAGCGCCCTGTGCCACCAAACAACAAACTATCACCCTGGGGCTGGGTTGACACGGAGGTCAAAGATGTCTCTACAATTGCCACAGAGCATGTCCTGGCAACCTGTGGATTCTCAAGTCGGAATTCATATCCCTTATGCCCAAATCGATTTGCTCAGAATATCTCAAATGATAAGATAGAAAACGATGTTATTGTCATTACAGATGAGGAAATATCGCAATGCAGCAAGAAGGGGTGTAAGCTAAATCCAAACTGCCTCAACTATCTGGGTCAAGAGAAATGGGAAGACGATGGTGTGTACATCCAAATTTATTTCTTTACTTATGTCTGATAGCTGGTAGCTAAAGCCAACGCTATTTTCGCGAAAACCGCTGAACTAGGTCAGGACCCGGCCGATGAGACCCGGGAGCCAAATCAACCAGTGGGGTTGAAGGTGCATTTCAGTAGCTTCTGCATATGGTCCGCGGCTGAGGGCATCTAGAATCTGGGAGCCACTTGTTACGCCAATGCTTCGCTTCAAGTATGGTCAATTATATCTTTCTATTCTGCTTAGTCTCACTGGATTTGAAGGTGTGGTTTAGGGATCTGGCTTTCCGTGCAGGTGTTTATGGCCTGCAACCGTCAGACGGCTCCGAATCAACTTTCGTAGTACGTTTACGAGCACTATCTGCAGGCTGACTGATTGATATAATTATTTTCTAGGACTCTCCTATTTTCCACCTCCAAGTGACTTTTACAGCTATGCAGGAAGGCGTTCAAAGAGTGTACAATCCGTTAAAGCTCGTAGAGAGCCTGGAACTGCGAACCGGTGAGCAGCAAGATGCACAAGAGTGAGCAGTTGGGGAAGAATACCTTTTACAAACTTATATGTGCTTTTCGACAGGTTTGCAAAGTTGTTCATGTCCCACCTGGACGCAGAATTTCGGAGACAGCCCGTTTTATCCCTGAGATCTTTAATAACAGATCAGGTGAACTAGGGAACCCATCCGTTACGCTGTCTGATGTCGTTCTAGTTTCAGGGGAAGCAAATTCACGGAACTATATGTGATACCTGCCAGCGTCGATCAGAGCACGAAACTGGTTTCTTGGAACTTGAACTAAATCTGACTGTGGGTGCACCAACCGTAACTCCGCGATCGTACTTTACAGTAAATACAGGGAAATGTGACACTTGTTGACGGCATTGCTAGTCTACTCCAACCGGAGAAACTCTCTGGAGATAACAAGTATTCTTATTATAATACCATTTGTGGTGACAACCGACGCTCACTCGTATCTAGATACCATTGTTCACATTGCAATAGCCTACGGGACGCCACAAGGTATACCAAGTTGAAACGATTGCCTCCTGTTCTCCATTTCTCACTCATGCGGTTCGTCTATGACCTATCCACGATGGAGAGGAAAAAATCGAAGAGCGTTATTTCCTTTCCGACAACAATTGAGATGAATAATTACGTTGATGAAGGTGAAGAGGCTGCAGATCACGCGTCGGCTAACGCATATGATCTACGTGGGGTCCTCTTGCACAAGGGTCCCAGCGCCTACCATGGCCATTATGAAGCACAGGTGTTTGATGAAACGTGCGTTCTATTCTGTGCATCTACTATTCTCCTCTCAAAATTACTGTAACAGGTTGCAATGTTGGTTTCAATTCAACGACGAGGCCGTTACCAAGATCAACACTCTTGGGGACCGAATAACTCCCAAAAAGAAGGGAGAAAGTGACATTGAGCAAGGGTGAGCGTTGAGACATTTCTTGACAGCATGAAGTGACTCAGTACTAGAGATAATCCAAACACCATCATATCTCAAGGGGAACAGAATTCCTCCAGGTGATTGCTGCACGCTATCGGTATGGAATGCATACTAATGGGCCTAGTATCATCCGCTCAAAGGACGCCTACATGTTAATTTATTCACGTAGGACACGCCAACGTTACCGATCTAAATTTGCAGAGCCTAACCCCATTCCTCCATCATGGGCCCTGAAGAGTATTGAATCCCTGAATCAGGGTCACCTGCAAGCTTGCGAGGAGTTCTCAAAGAAGTATACCACCTGGTCTATCCCATGCGAAGGCTGATGGTACCTGTAGGAAGACGTTGGCAATGCGCCAGTTTGAAGACATGCGGGAGAACTTGAGGTTGATCTATCGTTCTTGGAACTTGACGTCCCAAGCTGAGGTACAATTTAGTTGCGTCCACGAGTCATGCGAGATTTAGGTGATAGCAGGGATCGATAGTCGTCGGTTACCGGGCCCTAGCGGACTGGCTGTTGGACCACTGTATGGGTTTGGCTTGCAGAAAAGTTGGTTCTCAGATTCTCAAAGAAGATGAAGAGCAGTCATCTGTTGGTGGCGTCCCTATTAAGGTCAAAACTACAATCAGAAACGATGACATACGGTGCCCACATGGCGGGTTAGACCCAGAGAAAGCTGCCGAAATGAAGCGTATCTCTGAAGTGAGTACTTACCCTATATGGATCTTGCTCGTCTTTTCACAGTTTGTTTTGCAGGCCGCCTACACCAACATCGTCAATTTAACAGAGTGCTCTTTTGATCCACTTTTCCGTCCCGAAGACGTTTGTAAAATATGTGTAGAACTACAGTTCAAGGGCAAGTCGTTCACCTTTTCACCATGTAATTATTTTCATCAGAAGCGTCCAGAACGTTTATACCAATTAGTGCATCCCCGCCTTGTTGATGAATTTGATCATGCCGCCACGTTAAGGAATGGAAACCTGGGTTACTGGATATCAAAGAAGTGGCTAAGAGGTCCACGCATTTGCTGTTTGTTACGATACATGCTACTAACAGTGTTCAGACTGGAGATCCTCAAAGCCACGAATTCATGTTACATTTGAGGGTGATCCCGATCCTGAATCTGGGGAATTTCGGCACCATGTTCAATGTGAGCACGGGGCTTTATCAATCAACATATTGAACAGGTGCCAAATCTCAAAGGAGGTAATCCGTTCAATATTCTCGATTTTGTGGCCATCCATCTGATGTGAGCAGGGGGTCAATTTCCTGAGAAGGTTGTTCCCAAAGTGGAGTCCCCCTTCAGCGGAAGAAGATCCATGCGCTATATGCACTGTCCAGTTCTATGCGTCCAAAGAAGATAAGAAGGAGTGGAGAAAACGTGCTGAGGAGGAAAAGGTAGCGTTTCATCTCAACATTTCAACATCTTCTCATTCATCTATAGGCTCACCTATTCAACTTGCATGATAGCACGTTCGACGGAGACGGCTGCCTGCAGAATGGACCCTGTGCTGTTATCTCCACAGACTTTTTGAAATCGTGGAAACAATGGCTGACCTTTCCAAGCAATAACCCACGACCTGAAATGGTTGATAACACTGCGTTCTTCTGTGAGCATGATCTACTCGTTTTTGATCCCAACTCCATCTCGGACCGGGATTCATCGATGATGATAATCCCGCGTCATGACTGGAACACAGTCGAGTCCTAGTGGGTAGTCTAACGGTGATTTTTGACCGGCAGCCGCTTATCTTATTTGTTAGCTACACGGGCGGACCATTGATCTCCTTGACCAAGACAATCCAAGAAGATGGGTCGCTCCGCTACGATCAAGAGATCCCCACATGCAAGGAATGCCGCCTGAAAAAGTAAGTCACAAATAGCTCCAGCATTGTCGTTAGGTAACGGAAGTCTTACTCAAGGATAACGAATTGGACCACAGCTGAAGTCATCATTCAATTTTCCAATCCCAATGATCATTCCGCTGCGAAACGTAAACCGCTTGACACAGCGCGCAAGACATTTAGGCAGTCGCGGCGGCTGCGGCAAATGAAGCAGCATGGGGAAAGGCGGCGAATAGCGATCTCAAAAGATATGACTATTAAGGAAATCAAGATGAAGGTTAGTAACGTTTTAATCAATTTGTACCGCAGACCTACCCCAGGAACACGTAGATTCAGGAAGAATGGAACATTTCGACTATCTGTCAGCGTCTGTTTCACCATGGGACTGAACTTCTGGACAATGCAGCTAGTGTTGCATCGCTGGAAATAGTCGCCAACGACATTATTGAGCTACACGAGGTCAATGAAGTGCATGATTTGGACTCTGATGTTGATGATGCATCTGGCGACAAAAACGAGGGCCAAGGATTTACAGGAACCATCTTGTGCGGTGTGCCAGAGCGAAGGTCTTCCATTCCTTCGTCCTCGCCTACGAGTCCGCCTTACAAAGCGTGCCCGATGTGCACATTCCACAATCCTACACACGTCGTTGCATGTACAATATGTGATACACCGCTTGGAGACCCATAATGTTACACGAAGCTAAATGATCACTTTCTACTGACGTTAAACCCAAGGAAGTGAAAGTAAGCATGTAAGAAGCATTGTCTCCATGAGAAACCTGCCAAATAGTGTCACAAGAAAAATCAAGAGAGTCCCACCAGTGCCCCAAAATGTGCAAGAGGAAGAGAAGAAAGTGAAAAACCCGAAACTACCATTGTTCCACCAAGAAAGAGTCCAATAGAAAATCATACATATTCAGGCAGTGATGAGAGATTGGGAGTATAGCCCGGACCGATATTGACCCTAGCGGTAACAACGCCGGGAGAAGATGATAGAGGGGATGAAACAACCTTGGTTGGTGACATAGGAGAGCTGCTCGAAGGGGGTAACGTTTCGAGAGAGGTGGTTGGGCTACCTGGGGCTCGCGCTTTGAGGATGGAAGTCGCAGTTACGATGATATCTACGTCGTTAGTCGCTGTCCCTTTAATTTTAACCGCCTCCGCGATGGCGTCCTGGGTTGCGTCGGATAATTCGCTGACGGTGACACTCTGTATCGCAGTTACTTCAGACTCTGGAACGACGGTCCCGCCCGTCTTATCAGCGATGACAGTGTGGGCCGCCTGGACGACGACATGCTGGGCAGCCACAGCAAGCCGGCGAGTCTGCATGTGGCTTTGGCCAGATAACTCTCTATCGTAAGCGTCCACAGTCAACTCGAGAACGTGTTTTTGTTTTGCCAAGTCTTCTAGAGTCTCTTGCTCTGGTAGTATGTAGGAGACAAATTGCGACTCTGCTTCCATGGTAACTTTTTGTGCCGCTTGTTGCAGTACCCTGATCACGCGTTTGTCAGGTGATTCGGTAACAGGGTCAGGTTCAGCATCTACAGAGGAGCTAGAGACGGTGGGCTGGTATCCTGTCATTGTGTTCGAACGTGCCTTTGACCTGGGGGAATGGTAAGTGTAACGAGGAAGAGGGATATTGTGAAGGAAAACGCGAACCGCTTAGATGACTGGGAAAGGAAGGAGTCGCTTGCGCTCCGACGGGGTTGGTCGCCAGCCGCCATTGACGGCCGACGAAGTCGAGGATGCGAGGCTACCTCCGTTACAGCAGCTGCAGATACGGGGGCTATAGTGATTGTGAAAGTATGGGACAATTGACCCTCCTGTCCATCAAGAATATACTGGATAAGGGTGTTTGAGTCATGGTAATGTAGGCAGGCAAAAGTCGCTCACATTTGCATTGATAGTGATGGTGCAATCCTCAGCGTCAGGGGGTGGCACTCCAGAGAGTACATCGTCTTTCCAAGATAGCCACGGCGGAAGAGACGGTGAGCTATATTTAACTGGAACATTTTGAAACGATGCTTGGGGATCCCAAACACGCGGCGACCATGACCATTTGAGACCACAGTAAGCGACGCTTGGAGGAGTGCCTGCCAATTTCCGATGGAAAGGTCTAAATTCCCACTTGCCGTCACCTGCCTTTTTGGCCTCAATGTTCCAGATATGGTTTCCCTTTGATTTAGCCTTTTTCCCATCCTCATTGAAGCGTAGGATGTACGGTTGTCGCCAGAGATAGTTGCGAATCTGATGTGCGATTAGAGACAGACAGTAAAATGGGATTGATAGTAAACGTACCTTTTTCATGGGAATTTTTTCCTCTGGGTAACCTTGACTGGCAAGCTAGGAAGACCACGACAATGAATACCCTCCTGCGAGGGCTGACGACAAGAAACTTACTTCTTCGAGGAATGCCAGGGTAAATGCTAGTATCCGGAACTTGAAAGGACGAAAGTCGGGAGACTCGTCTAATCGTTGCATCTTTTTGGCCATTAGAGTTTGATGAATGGGTTCCCCTTTTGAGTCGGTGGCATCCACTAGTAAAGGAAATGAAATCAGACGGGAAAAAGCAAGGTCAGAACAGAGACGCACGATTAGAACAAATCTTGTTGAGATATTCAAAGAATATGCGATCAACTTCAACTTTGTATTCTTGTGGTACGTCAGAACCAGAGCTGCAAGTAGGAGGAATTTCCAATGACGATAACTTGGGAGACTAGTCAGCAAAGATGATTGGTAGGAAATAGGAACAATTGGTAAATTACCGGTTTTTTATCGGGCCTATCGCTGCCTTCTGAAATGTTCCCTTCCTCTTCGTCGTCGGTGGATGTGGTGCTCGGTCTTGTGCTGGGCGTGTCTGATGCAACAGGTGAAGTGGGTATCGTGAGGTCGTCAGTTTGCCACGTCGTTGTGGGTAACGGGTCGGGTGGAACTGGGTTCGATGGTGGCGGGGCAATGGGGTCTGCCCAATTCTCTGGATATGGATCGATATAGCCAAAATTAAACTGGGCATCAACGGGTTGGCTTGCGGAATTAGACCTAGTTATTCTTCCAATGGGGTTAGTCAAGACGTCTACCTCTTGTGGGATAGATTGCATCTGGATGGGTGCGGTGGCGTTTGCTGGCGCAACGGGTAAACCTTGAAGAGGAAGCGAGTGATGGGGGACGACAGCATCGCACCAAGGTGAATGGAAGTCAGAGAAGGTGGGCGAGGCTGACGCCATGGGCGTGGTTATCCCAGAACCAAAATCGACTGTAGGTTGAGTTGGTGTGGGCAGGAAGGAAGGAAATTCAGAGAGTATTGGTGGCTGCTGCTTGACAGGGTCGATAAGGTGATTTACTGGGAAAACGGGCGGAGGGGTTGTGGGTCGAGATGAATGCATGACGGGTTCAACGTGGGCCACTGCCGGTACGTCTGTGGGGACAAAGATGATTGATGATTCCGGAGGGTGCGCAATCGGGATATCATCTTGAGGCTCCCGCTTCAAAGCCTTTGTCGTCCTCTGTTCTCCACCCATGTCAGAGGCAGAGCGCTTCCTGCAGAGATCCGACGCATTTAGTTGGGCAGCGATATCGATGGCGGGGGTGTTAGATGATAGCGATTGCTGAAAGGACAGAGGGCGCTGATCGGATAATGCTATCTGCGGAGGAGGCGGGGGAGGCGGGAAGGAGGTGGGCAGGGGTGGTAAAGACCCGTGATTGACAGACATGATGGCGAGCATCTCTGCGACTCTTGAGATGCGCAACTTCAGCTCATCGACCTTGGACGAGGCTTCCTCATTCTGACCCATCCTGCATGCGACACCTGCGGAACTAGCGGTCTTAGCAATACTAAGTAAGAACAAACAATATTAGATGGACAAGAAGAAAAGAACGAGGAAAATAGATTACTCGTTGAGCATTTCGCCGAGAAGGAGATGGGGTTCGGCAGAAGAAGCAGGAATGTCTACTGGGGGAAAGGACAGAGAAGGAAACGGGGAATCATTTGTGAGAAGAGCAAAGGGATTAAGGTAGGGATTGTGAACAAAGGAGTCCAAGCCGTCGTGGGCTTGCATGGCCTTGGGATGGATGGCCAGGATGTGAGAGATGGGAGGTTTATAGGATAGGAAAGCAGAGGGAGTCACGCTATGTCACAGACAAGGGCAGCTAGTGTTACTCTTAATATCTTCTCCTCCCTGGGCTTCGTGAGCGATCCCGTTCCCTCCTTCTGTCACTGTGAAACAATTTCCGTTCGTCAGTGCTTCCGTAATTTGCCACTACAAACTCACTCATATCGCGACGATGAATGTCTCTCATATCCTCGATCACGTTCCCGATCGCGATACTCATCACCACGACCCCGGTACTCTCCTGCTCTCTCACCTGACCGTGCCGCTGGTCCCCCGGGTGCTATTCCTGGTCCCCCTCCCGGTGCAGGCGTTGCCACTTTGCGTTTTTCTCGTTCTTCCCTGAACTTGCTTAGTAGGTTCCGTAACTCATGGTATCCTAGATGCATCTGTCATGGTTATTTGTAATTCGAGTCAGCTTCATCAACACATGTCAAATTCTTTTCAATCCCTTACTTTGCCACCAAAGTGATCTGCAAGACGACGATCTGAGTCGAGCACTGACAAATACGCCCCACACACATCGCATACACGCAATTTCTGGTGTCCCGAGGCTCCCGAGGTGTCTGTCAATTGTTGTAATTCCCTCTTTGGCAATTCTGTCAGTTGTCGTCCGTTTTAGTGTAACACTCGTTCCACTAGCTCACCTCTTTCTCCGCTTTCTCACTCTTCAATGCCTCAATGGCCGCCATTTCCCTCATTGACTCCTCCACTTTCCCTTGTTCACCTGTAAGGTTATCGGTAAATGCGATCTAATCTTACCCTTGTCAATTGTATTCCCCCTTACCAAGTGACTCAATCTTCTCCGTCCCTCCCTGAATGGCCAATTCAATTTCTGCAATTTCACGCATCTGCATCCCAGAAACACGTTTAAACTCTCCATACACTTCAAACACAATTGCTTGTTTACCAAATTCGTGGTTTTTGCATTTTCTTCCGGCGTCTTCTCTAACCGGCGATGCGCAGCTCGAATCCTCCGATCACACTCGTCCACAAATGCGAAAATATTGGCTTCATACTCCATTTGGAATCGGTGGAAGATGGGATCGTTTGGACCTGCTTCTCTGGCTGCTAAAAATTCCGTCTTTAATCGCTCCGTATGTGACTTGGGGCATGCGCCAAGGTCCATTTTCTGCGCTACGTGTCAGAAAAAATTCCTTCCCTGCAGGTTCTATCTTTCTTATCATACACACCGTGTTTGTGAATAGGGCATGCGGACAGACCCCGCATAAAAAATTCCTGCATACTTTCTCGTCCGACCATACAAGGTTTGCATTCGCGACGCCCATTGCCTCGGGGCCCATCATTTGCTGCCCAGCGAATCATCACTCATTGAAGAATGAACAACCATGTATACCTACCTCTAAGAGCTTTCGTTGCATTTCCGCTAGTCTTCCCATTTCGAAGAGTGTCAAAGAGAGAACTTAAACGCAGTCTGAAAAGTCACGGCAGTTGTGTTTGTACGTGTGTAACAATGACTTGATAACTAAATAGCAATCATCTAATCCCAAGAGCCACGTCTACTACTGCTACCACGACTGCGATTGCGCCACTGACCGCGACCCTCTGACCCTGCCATGATAACCTGATCTAGGCTTATGTTTCACTGGAATTGGAATCTCTTTTTCCGTCGCTTCAGACTCACTGCTCGATTCTGATGGCCTACTGCATGTTGACCGTGAGCCCGAAGGAGATGGAAAGCTACCATGGCGCATAAGCAAGCCAAGGATATTTTCAAACTCCTTTCTCTCTTCAGCCGGGACGCCGTTGCCATATGAATTAGCCCAGCCCCATGCTCGATTGATGTCCTCTGCGTTTGCCAAATCGGACGAAAGAATCATGTCGACGATTCGGGAATCGAACGATCTCAACGCAATTTCTAGAAGACTTTGGCCTTCCGGAGGGTCATATATGGTTTGGCAGTCCGAATCCTTGGGTGGGTATGTATCGAAAAAGTAGGTTATTACTTTCACGTTTCCACTCTCAAGGGCGATGTGGACCGCTGTCAAGCCATCAGAGTTCCTTTCATCCGGCTCTGCGCCTAGCGGATATACGTTGTTTCAGTTGTAGGGGCAGCAGGGGAAATTCCAGCTCACCATGTCGGTCCAAGTACTCAACAAGCCCGGCATCCCCGTTTCGCGTTGCGATATGTAAGAGCGTCTCTTGCGGATCCTTCGGAGCGACCTTGACAAACTTCTCGCAACCGGGCCTCACCTCTCCGCTGCTCGCATCCACGGAAAACTCATGGATGCCTTCCTTAACCTTGGCAGCGTCTCCGTCTCGGGCAGCCTGAAATACAGCGGAACGGCGAGCCTGGGAACTCTCGTGCAATGTTCGCGCAACCTGTTTCGCTTTCTTGTTCTTTTCTCTCGCTCGGACTTTTTTGGCTGCTTTTTTCTCCTTCTGCCGTTCTTCTGTCTCTTGCCGTTCTGGGTTTAAATCAGTAAGTCAATGAAAGCAGCGAGGTCTAATTGAGAACCTTTTTCCTTCTGCTGCTGTTCGTATACCTTTCTTGCTTCATTTTCCGTTTCCCGACGTGCTGCCTCCGCTCTCCGTTCTTCCATTTCTCGCTCTCGATACTCTTCGCGACTTCCTCGAAAGTACGGATATTGTGGACCAGAATACATTCTGCTACTCATGTGCCGGCTGAAAAAATACCTAGACTTTCGGTAAGAACCCGGCGTTAATGAATTAAGAAAAACCCGCTTAACACGAATAGATCCACAAGAAATTCATCGTCGGAATCATCATGGCCGCAGTATTCTCCATCCTCGTTACTATTAAGATGGTTTGAGACTACTCTGTAAGCCTCGCTGACTCGCTGGAATTCGAGCGTGGCATCTGGATTGTCGGGATTCTTGTCGGGATGCGTACGTAGTGCGACCTGGTGGCAGAGTAATGAGTTATGAATGGTGGCAATGTGGCACACACCTGCTTGTACCTAGCCTTGACTTCTTCCAAAGAGGATCCCTTTCAAGGTTAGACAAAGCGACCTGTGAAATAGTATACAATAGTATACCTGGCTCAATCTAAGGACCGCGTAAGCATCAGCTATGGAGGACATTGGTGGAGAAGAGCACGACGGGTTCATAATTGGCACGCGTCTGTTTTCTCACGTGCCATGCTCATGCCTCATAACTTCTCCCTCGCCGATGTCTTTGGCGACAAGTGCGTTGTTCCCTGGATTTCATCCACTTCACTTTTACTCACCCCATCAACTTCAAGCGCAGTCCTTATTTTCAGGCCGGCTTCGGCCTCATGGTAAATACGGCAAAGTTATGTCATAATCCGCTTTTTTTATATTTACTCTTGTTTTTAGGGTGTAGGAGTGGGCTTAACTGCACTACGCCAGGGCGCCGTCCTCGCCTCGACAGCACTCAGAAGGCGAATGCTTGTTTCGCTCGAGATTAACAATAAGGACAGGGCCTATGAATGGCTTCTCACTTGGATGGCTCACCGGGCAGATGAAGCTGCCAAATTACAGGCCATCCACCGCTCTGTACCCTGGCTTCGAAGTCATCAATTGAGCCTTGAAACAATGATAGAGCAACGGAAGAATGGCAGCTCCTCGGTCCTCTTCAAGCTCGTAGCAGGGCCGGGAACTCACTGGTTTAGGTATAAGCGAGCGTGGATTCAAGTACGTTATTAGCTTGCTTCAAATGGATCGCCCTCAGATCCCTCGTAGGTGAAACGGGAGCGAGAAACTCGATCAATGCAACTCATGTCCGGTGTCCCATGGGAGACTGTAACCCTTACAACTCTATCCCATGATCGGGTATTATTTCCTCAGTTACTTTCAGAGGCAAGAGATCTCGCCATGCGTGGTCAGGAGGGAAAACTTGTCGTATACACAGCCTGGAACATTGAGTGGAGGCCATTCGGTCAGCCCAGACGTAAAAGACCAGTCCAGAGTGTGGTCCTGGCACCTGGTGTGGCAGAAAGAATAGATCTGGATATCAAAACCTTCCTCGAACGTCGTCAATGGTACGCAGACAGAGGTCAGTGAAGCAAAAATCTGTCCGCTAAAAATAGTTTACACGTAAACTCTCACCAGGAATTCCTTATAGAAGAGGCTATCTCTTGCATGGTCCGCCTGGATCCGGTAAAACGTCTTTCATTCAAGCTCTCGCTGGGTCACTATCGTACGATATATGCGTATTGAACTTGTCCGAACGTGGATTTACAGATGATAAATTGAACCATCTCTTATCCAATGCCCCAGAACGTACTTTCATTCTTATCGAAGACGTGGATGCTGCGTTCAATAGACGGGTGCAGACCAGTGAGGATGGGTAAGTTCTCTCGACTTTCTAAAGTCTGCGCGCTCTAGACATTCATTTGCGTAGCTATCAATCAGCAGTCACTTTTTCAGGCTTCCTCAATACACTCGATGGTGTTGCTTCTGGAGAAGAGCGTATTATTTTTATGACCACCAACCATCCCGAGAGACTGGATCCCGCTCTGATACGTCCTGGCCGCGTTGATGTGTTGGAATTAATCGACGATGCAACACCAGAACAAGCAAAAACGCTTTTCACTCGTTTTTACGGGGGCGGAGAGATTACCACAGATCTCACAGAGAAGGAAGTACGTCAACTGGCAGAGAAGCTACGGCACATTGTGCAAGATGAAATGCAACGTGGAAAAAGGGTCAGCATGGCAGCTTTGCAAGGACACTTCATCCGGAACAACGGTCGAAATGCTGTAGAAAACTGCCGTGAGCTTTTCACACTAAAACAGGCATGAATCAAAAGTATATCGTCTTCTTCACTGGAACCTACGGTAACTTGTGTAGCTGTGCGGCGACGATCAGGGATAATGAAAACCTAAAATACAGGCCGTCGTTTGCGGCCTGTGTATTTTGAATCTCTGGGAACATCTTCCTTTCCCCGTTTCCGGTAAAGCTAAAATGAGTGCGTTCGCACCAATCACACTCACATGGTTGGTCTGCTGATCTCACCTCTTTCTTTTTCAAAACCCAATTTCTGTCCTTCACGTTTTTGCGTTTGCCATCTTTGGCACGTCGACGCTCTCTCTCCCTCCTCCGTTCAAACTTGACAGTAGCTTCTGATTCTTCATCTCCTTCGAGCGCCTTCGGCATCTGCTGACCTCCTCCACCTCCTACAAATAGGCACAAGAACACCTTTTTTGCCTTATTGGAGTTAGGGTAATCCACCACGATGCCTCCTCCAAATCCAGCCTTTTGCGCAATCGAGGTTATGAGTTGTATCTGGTCATCCGACGACGGATAAAACTGGAAAACAGCACGAGAAGGGTTGCGTAAGGCTGAATGAAGGGTGGTAAAGAACCTCGTAAGGCGATGTGGTGGGGAAGAGGTTGGGTGGCTCGTGTCCGCGTTGAAAAGCCACTGTAGAACCGATATACTTCGAAATAGAAATGGCTGGAATTAGGGCAAACACTGCATATCGAACTAGGCAGTACCTGATGGCACCATCAAAACTGCCTGGACGAAACCCAAATCCTTGTCCGATATCGTGAAGAAAGAGGTCACCTTCCACGTCCCGTTCCAATGCGACTTCTGCTAAGCGTCAGCAAGTGGAACAGATCTTATGTCAAGGCTCGTGGGCTTGCCTAGCATGCTCGGCGAGATGTCGACTCCAACCCAGGGATAACCCTCCTCATCAAGGATTTCTCCTGAAAGGCCTGAGCCGCAACCAATATCAAGCAAGAATGCAGGTTCGTCAGGTGGTAGATTGAGCAGTTCGAGAGCCCGATGGGTCATATCGGCCTGAATCTGCTGTACGCGCGTGCTGCATTTGAAAGCGTTAAGACACAATGCAAGGAACGAGACTCTTCACTCAGACTTTTGGGTGTATTTTCGAGCTTCTGTATCCCCATAATACTATGACAAATTAGATACCTCTTTAAAGTGTATAACCAAGAGCGTACGATCTCTGGAGGTGCAATAAATTCTGGTCTTGACATCGCTGGTCAAGGATAAGAATAGAGATTGGTACATAACCGTCCTACACTATTAGTAACAGTGATCTAGTCATCGCCAACTGGTACTTCTTCTTCGAGATATTTCACAAGCTTAACTCGAATCTCTGTACTATCATCACCCCGGAGGACATCAGAAACGAACTCAGCCTGAACTTGCATCTGCACCTTGAAAAATGTGAACATTGCGAGGCTTCGCAAGGCCACCAGAGCGACTAAACGTACCATTTCCAATGCTCCACGAATGACACCGCAAAGGACATTGCTAAACCATAGTCCACCTTCTAAAGCCGCTTGAGGCAGTTCTACGAACTCTGCCAGCGGATTGTCCTCCAGGGTAAGTGTAAACGAGGAGCCAACAGCACCTGCAAACCCTGTGGGAGCACTTGTTGGCCTACCTGGTGATGCGGGTGGTAGAGCATTATGCGTCACAGTTGGACTAATGTTCAAGAAAGACTTGAATCCGACCTAGACAAACAATATAAGAATGCCAGGCGGGCTATGGATCAGTACGGTCGACCTTCGCAAGAACCTCTCCGACCTCCCTAAAGTCCGCGCATCGACCAAGGTTGCTCTTGGCCAGGAAGTCTTCTATTAAGCGAGTGCCAATGTTGTAACCCATCTTTTCCAGCTGCTTGTTCACCTCGGCATAGTCTTCATAATCCTGTATTAGTTGTACAACAAGTGCGCCATAAGTAAGGGCGAAAAATTCTGCATTCTAAGTCGATGAGAGGGGCAATAAGATGGAAGCTCAGCTACTTACGATTTTCTCGGTGCGAGACTTCCAAAGGTCGTCGCCAACATTCTTGTATTGCTTGCTGCTTGTGGCCATAAAGATCAAGATATGGCTCGGTTTCACACGGTGCTGCAAGGGAGTATCATGGGCAATATATTTAAGCGTAGCGATCTAGCTGGTTAAGTCTCCTAGCAGTTTTCGCGTTCGACTGAGTATTCTGCCCTCTAACTGGCAAGTGCATAGCATGCCTCTTGCCAACATAGCTTCCAATCAGCCGCTGGTGTGCGATGTTCTCGCGTATTTCTCTCCTCAGCTCCGATTCGACTTTCACGTTTTTTAGCGGATCAACATTTCGTCCCCCTTCAACCCGGTAGCCTTTCTCTAGCTTCTGTTTCCTCTTTTCTTCTCGTCGCAGCCTTTGTGCGTGGAACTCGGCCTGTAGTTCCTGTAGTGACTTGGCTGGCGGGGCGACGTAATCCAATGATGCTAGTGGGTGGCGGGGGGGAAGTTGGGTGGTATCTGGTGAAGATAGGTAGGAGGTTAAAGCCGTAACTTGCAGTGGAGTCAGGTCCCTAATGTTGCAAGTATCATGCACTTGTAGTCGTGCACATATCCGGTGGGCGGTTTCTCGGCCAATACCATAAAATGAGGTCAAGGCATGCTGCGAAAAAGAAACGAGTCACGTCAGACATTATAAAGTGTCGAGGAAACACTTACCCTTACGGGCTGTGAGTCGCGCAAGCTTACGCCCAGAATGTGAACCATGCCTGCCAAGGCCGTGCGACAATTGTTAGAGCTTGCACAACTTCCAAATTCGTTCTCCGACTCTCACACCCGTTAACTCATCTACCATGTCCAACAATAAACTGGAAGGCCGCAGAGAGGATGCTCTGGCCAAACAGCGTCTACAAATGCGGGAGGAGTACGAGCGTCAAAAGGAGAAGCTCATCAGCGAAACCGAGAAGGTCCGACCTTCTGCGAATCGTTTCGTCGGCCAGCATGATTCTGTCGAAGACTCTCTTAGGCATAGTACTGTCGGTCTCGTGCGCCTAGAAGACTTTCAGCAGAAGCGCAAAGAAATAGAAGAGGCTAAAGCTAGGGAAGCTGCTCGTACCAATGAACTCAAGTATGTTCTCATTTCGTATTTCGTCCCCTCCCTCTACTTGCACGGAATTAGATGGCTTACAGGACGTGGAGTACTTGTTTAGGGATGAACAGAAGAAATCCAAGAAAAGAAAGAAAGTTGCAAAGGCCACACTCTCTTTTGCTCTTGATGACGAAGAGGCTGCGGAGGATGGCAACGCCTCCGGGAGGTCGGAATCAAAGGAGCAGGATGATGGGACATCAAGTGAACCACGCTCAAAAAAATCGAGGTTAAAGAAGAACCCTAATGTTGATACCTCCTTCCTTCCTGACCGCGAACGCGAAGAAGCGGAACGCAGAGAGAGAGAGCGTCTGCGTCTGGAATGGCTTGAGAAGCAGGAGCAAACTAAGAAGGAAGAAATAGAAATTACCTACTCGTACTGGGATGGAACTGGCCATAGAAAAAGCGTCATTGTGAGGTTCTTTGGTCCTTCATGTGGGCGTTGAAAATAACAATTTATCAGTGTAAGAAAGGCGACAGCATATCTACTTTCCTTGAGAAATGTAGGCAACAGTTCTCCGAATTACGAGGCGTCAGCGTGGACAATCTTATGTATGTCAAGGTGAGATATCACGGCGTGGTCATCTTTGCGGCTAGCTGATGTGCGGGGTTAGGAGGATTTGATAATACCTCACGTACGTCTATTGACTGACTAGCCATGATTTAGACATTCATTATTCTCTCCTAGCACTATACTTTCTATGACTTCATCATAAACAAAGCTAGGGGAAAGTCTGGTCCGCTGTTTAATTTTGACGTCCATGATGATGTTCGGCTGCTCCATGACGCCACGAAAGAAAAAGACGAGTCGCATGCGGGCAAAGTGGTTGAAAGGAGTTGGTACCAACGGAACAAGCACATCTTTCCAGCCTCACGATGGGAGGTAAGAATGATATACATAGTGTCTTTCGTGTCCTCAGCTGATGTCTCGAAAGATATTCGACCCACAAAGGAGTTATGGGAAGTACACGATAGCATAATTAGTTTACATGTCCTGCGACGGGTCCATATGTTTGTTCTTTAGAAATAAAAATGGTATGGGGGCACCGCGGATTGAACGCGGGACCTTTAGAACTTCAGTCTACTGCTCTCCCAACTGAGCTATGCCCCCTGTCTTGGGCTGAAGTGACTGATCCCACCTGCCGAATTTAGGTCCTTTTCCTTTCCGTGCATCATTGGGTGCCGTGCTTGTGTAGCCCTTAATCTTCAAGATGTCGGGGACTGGAGCAAGGGAAAATGTCTTCGCCACACGCATGGCGCTAACAAACACGAAACTGCGTCTCAAAGGTGCTCAAACTGGGCATTCATTATTAGCCAAGAAGCGCGATGCATTGACAACCCGATTCCGTGCGATATTACGAAAGGTCGACGAGGTACGCAACCAAAGGTCATCGTCCCCTTCGTCACCCATTGATCATCTCAATAAGTAGGCAAAGAGGAAAATGGGAAAGGTCATGCAATTGGCGTCCTTCTCTTTGGCAGAGGTCACGTATGCGACGGGAGATATCTCGTATCTCGTCCAGGAGCAAGCCAAAGTAGCCTCGTTCCGAGTGAAAGCAAAACAAGAGAACGTCTCCGGCGTTGTCTTGCCAGCGTTCGAGGCTGACCGGGTACCAGGAACGGGTATGCCATACTTATGCTTGAATGCACCGTTCGTGGCTGACCACTCCATATGATAGACTTTAATCTCACTGGTTTGGGCCGTGGTGGCCAGCAAGTGCTCCGTGCAAAGGAGGTCTATGCAAAAGCTCTCGAAACCTTGGTAGAGCTTGCTTCCCTTCAGACCGCATTTACGATCCTCGACGAGGTCATCCGCGCTACCAATAGGAGAGTGAATGCCATTGAGCATGTTATTATTCCACGCCTGGACAACACCATTAGGTATATTATGAGTGAGTTGGACGAAATGGATCGCGAGGAATTTTTCAGGTATTTTGTCTTTCATTCTCACAAATTCCGCTACTCATATGCGCAACCACGCAGATTGAAGAAGATTCAGGGCAAGAAAAAACGGGAGAGCGCGCAGGGGCAGATAAAGGAAGTCGAGGATTCGCCAGTAGATGATCAGGCAGTACCAAATCTACTGGAAAGCAGGGACCAAGACGTCATCTTCTGATGGACTGTAATGTCACTGATGCATGGATAACTGGCTGGATATATGCTTCGAGCAGGCAATGCGAACATAAAAGCGGTAGTCGGGCAGCGATCAACAAGTGAGAGCGACATGCTGCATACAATGTCATGTATATAGATACATGTACAAGTTTTGTGTTGCGGAAGAAAATATGTCCAGAGGTTTGTTCACTAAACGTCATGAATGTTGGGGGAAGGGTATCCTTGGAACAACCCGAACAACCTACCTCAGTTATCTCAACGTCGTCACCATCAACGGCCTTCTTCCTATCTTTTCTCTCCAAAATTGCCCGCCTACATTAGAAATGGACTTCAATATCACCATATGACAAAATTCTTAGTTTGCTTCACCTATCCTTATCCAGTTTAATGTTGACGATAACAACTTTGCTGGGGTGAATACCGATAGGTGCACCTGCACCGTTTGATTTGTCCCGCTGAACGCGGTCGACATGTATTACCCATTTCTTGCGGTACACCTGCGTCACTTTTCCGTCCCGTCCCTTGTACTTCCCCCGAACAATGCGAACCTCGTCGTCCTTACGAATTGGCAGCGAGCGGCACTGCACTCGAATGGTCAGGATTGGTTATGATTGATCATTGTTGAAGATGGCACAGACGTTATATTTATTGCGGAGCTCCTTTGAAAGAGCAGAGGACATAATCTTGCGTCGTACAGAGGAAGGCGCGGTGAAGTGCGCCTTACGGGACTTCCGCCTTGATGATGAGACGTCTATAGGGACGAAAGTGGGTTTGTCAATCAATTATACCCAAAGTACATCCAATCGGGGATGGATGCATCCAACTCAATTTCCCGCCAAATTTAACTGGGAAAGTTGGAAAACTAGAGGCTATGTCGCCTCTGGCGGAAGGGTAGTAGACATACCGGGGTTGAACTTCATTTCTGTTTGCGAGCTTCTTGAGGACGAGGGCGGCAATGATGGGCTTGTGGTGATCAAGTGGATAGGATTCCCACGGTGTTGAAAGGCCAATCACGTGGCTGGGCTGATCCAGTAGTGCCTTTTCATGTCGACAGACAAGGTGCGATCAACGAAGCTCAAATTCAAGGGAGAGAAGACGAAAAAGAAACGCAAGAGAGAGTACGACGACGATGGTATAGAAGGGAGCAACAAACGAAAAGAAGAAGACAATGATTCAGAAACATGGGTGTTGCCCGAAGATGCTTCCGAAGTACGCGGTCCTGCGTTCATCTTTCATCCTTATGATTCCTCACCAATCTCAATCAATTACAACGCCACCGCTCACAAACTTGTTGTCCATACTTTGGACAAGGAGAAACTTGAGGAAGGAGGAGAGGCGCCACCGTTGTTGGAACGTGTGCCAACCGACGTATCTCAAGTGTGGGTTGTAACACGAGTATCTGGGTCTCCCAGTATCAATCTGCGAACGGGTACTGGGGAAGGGAAATTCCTTTCCTGTGATAAGCATGGTTTAGTATCCGCCGACAAGGACGCACGAGGTCCCCAGGAAGAATGGACACCCATCTTGTTGCCGGATGGGATGGTCGCATTCATGAACGTCTATGAGAAATATCTGAGCGTGGACGAAGCTGCGGGAGGTATTCTACAACTCAGAGGCGACAGCGAAGAAGTTGGATTCCGGGAACGTTTCTGGGTCAAAGTCCAGTACAAATACAAAAAGGAAGCCAACGAAGAGGAGAAGAAAAAGAGGAATGTTGCGACAATTGAACCAGAACTGGACGAAGCAACCGTCAAGTAAGTCATTCAACAGCACCGTTACCAATAGTAATAAATGTGCTGTCAGTCAAACATATCAGACGTGGGGAGCAGGACGAAGTGTGGTGTCGAATGACGACAAGAAAGAGGTAAGCAGAGAGGAGTGCTGTTTGTGGGTACTTAATGTGACGCCGTTGCATCCAGCTGAAGCGCGCACGTAAAGAGGGTCGTCTAGCGGAGGCAATGCTGGACCGACGGGCAAAGCTGAAAAGGTAAAGGTCTGTTCGCATCACTGACTGATCTAACTCTAATGAAAACCAGTGATCGTTTCTGTTGATTCTGTATTATATAGTTTGTACTTGATTAGACAATCATTAATCTTTTATAATGTAAATCCCGCTGACCTTGACTACGGTTTTCATGGATCCTAGGGTGCATCCAAAAGGATGTCCCCAGGATTTGAACATCGACACATGTAACCAAAGAGACCTCAGGAAATCCATGGGGCTGAGCAAAGCTCAGTTTGATCTATTCAAAGTAATGCACTACGCGTAAATCACTTTTTCATCAGGGTTGAAGGAGTAAATATTTAGGCTATCGTCAAGGACACGGCATTGAATACATTACCATGCGTTGCCAGAACTCGCCAGAAGCCAGAAGACTGGAATACTTTTATTCAAATAGTAAGGTCACTGAATACACCGGGCTCACTCCTACTATCTTCGCTCCACCACACAGGCAAACTCGCGTCTTACCCACCTTGGGACATACACAGGAGACTGGCACCTCTATTCGTATTTTTACATCATGAAGAGAAATCCAGGGGTAGTTACTGACGTCACCCGAGGAATCTGTGCTGACACCCGAGAATAGTTTCAGCAAGAGTGGAAACAAAAGCGTTCGGAGATGGCCACACATAACCCCGGCTCGTCGAGTCGCAGAAAAAAAAAGATACAATATGTAGGCAAGCCACCTCCACGCAGGCGGACCTTCTCCAGTTCGGGGCATAGCACAGTGGGAGAGACGTCCAGTCAGGTATGTAGGGAATTCCAACCCTCTTGAATACGGTGGTCATAGGGCTGAATTCTTCCAAGGCGGTAACGTGCGTTGAATCACATCCTGCGTCTACGCCTCCTCCACTGCGGCTGGGAGACGTTTATCCAGCGCCTTGCACGGTCTGCGGATCCTGCGATTTTATTTCACCTTCTCATACTGGACGGCTTCAGCAGCTCTTCTCGAATGCAGAGGATCTCCGTTCATCTCTGAGATACACTGGGATTTTGCATGACCGCCACCTGTGCATGATACTGAACTGGTCTCGGGCTGAGAGGGTCGCCTTCATCAATGCAATTCATCCAGACCGAATTAAGACAACAGATAGGCGAATGTTGGCCGAGCTTCTTACCAGGAATTTTAGGACATCCTCTGTGAGCACTTCTACGGCGCCGGTGGACTCTCCAAGCAAGGCCAGGCGTGAACGTGAATATGATCCTATACCCAAGCCCTCGCTAGAAGTGGAGCAACGCATAACGTCTGGGCAGGCGCCTTTGTCTGAATTAATGCAAGCCATGACGTTGCAGGACGAACAGGAGTTTGAGGGAATACTTGTGCGTGGGGCAACCGCACTAAGATTTTAACTAGCTAACTTCTGTGTAGCAAACCATCGATGGCCTTTATGAAGAGAATGAAGCGAACTTGATTGAGGCGGATGACCAGTTTTGGATCACATTCTTCCACAAGGTTTGGGCGACAAACCAACTGCGACGACCGATGTCACATTAATCATACCACTTAGGTCTATAGCAGATGGCCAGTCATGCGACTGTATCAAGGGAGCGGATTCGAAGATAACAACTGGGCAATTAAATTCTATGTAAGACGTAAATTACAAGCTGGCGTTTTATCAAAGGTGGATTATCAAGGAGCGAGCATCAGAGGTGAAACCAATGTGAGCTTTATAGAACGCTTTGTTCTCTTGCCACGATTGAGACCAACTTACACCGTAGGGGCATCCAAGCGCAGCTAGACATAGATCCTCGAGTCCTGGTGCCGGATCAGTTCACAACTCAGACGGCTCCGGAACTAAGGCTCATCCTTATCCGGGAATAACCTTGAGTACATGCTCCATCCATCCTCCGCCTGATTATCGGTTAGCCGGCCCCAGGTTGCGACACCTTTTGGAATCGCACGGTGCGGAAGAACTTTTGCCCGTGTTTGTCACTGTTGGCGTCAAATCGAACGAAGCGTTGAACGAGCTGAGCATGCTAGCGAAACAGGACCGTATCAAGGAGTTCACAAACGAGAGGCGGGGTATTCATCTAACAGATCTCCAGAAGTTTACCTTGGAGTTGATCTTGAACAAGCTGCAACCAGATTAAGCACCGCTGTAGACTATTTCACCGAAGATGAGGCGTGCTTTCTAAGCTGACAATTCCGCATGTATAACAACTATCTCGTAAAGGAGTAAAAATAGAGCCCACATTTGATGTAGTTCAGAAGAAAGAAAACACGGAAAACTATTCGTTGATATGCGATGTATGCGTATTTAGAGTGAAAAGAACAGGCAGCGAAAAAGAGGTGGTGTTCGGTCAGCAGGTGACGGTGAATCAGAATTCCTCCTCTTCATCATCAGGGAGAGGAACAGCTTCAGCCTAAGAGAGGAATGCGTGTCAGCCTAATCTCTCTTCCATGATAGCCAAAGAGTACCTGTTTCAGTTCCTCAGCGTATTGTGCCATCAACGCGGGATCAACGGCAACCTCCGCCGGGGCAAGAGCAGGAGCAGCGACAAACTCGAGCGTGGGGGCACTTGGAAGAGTTCATGAAAACGGAAGGAACTTTGTATGTGCTACGTACCCGACTAGCTTCCTGGCAAGCCACAAGAAAGGCTTCTCAAAGTTATAGTTCGACTTAGCCGAGATTTCAAAGTATTGAAGGTTCTTCTTTCTATGGAAGGTGACGGCACCAGTCTTCACTTTGCGCTCCTGTAGACGAAAGTGAATTATTGAACCCTACAAACATGGCAGATAGGCTACCTTGACGTCGATTTTGTTCCCACAGAGGACAATGGGGATTTTCTCGCAAACTCGCTCGAGATCACGGTGCCAGTTTGGCACATTTTTATAGGTGATGCGCGACGTGACGTCGAACATGATGATACCGCATTGACCTTGGATATAGTAGCCATCACGGAGTCCACCAAACTTCTCTTGCCCTGCTGTATCCCACACATTGAAACAAATGGTACCAAAGTTGGTCGAAAAGTTCAAGGGATGTACTTCAACACCCAATGTTGCTGAAAGGTCAAATATTCAGGAAAGGACCCCGAAGAAGGACAGGATGGATACCAATGTACTTCTTTTCAAACTCTCCAGTCAAGTGACGCTGTACGATAAAGATCAGTTGAGCATCGAAGCAGAAATCGTGGGACTTGCCTTGACGAAAGTCGTCTTGCCTGTACCTCCATCGCCAACTACACGCCATTAGACGCCATCGTGAAGAGGAAGTTGATGTAACATGGGCGACGTATGTTGGAATCGGGGGATCGATGAAGGAGAGTTGTGAGGTCAACAAAAGAGGTGGGATGTTGAAGAGTGAGTGTGAACGTACCCAGTACAAGCTTGAACGTGGGGATGGTTTGTTGTTGATCAGCCATTGGAAGATTTCAACACGGGACAGAAGAGGTGAAGAAAGACGAAGAAATCTGTCGAGTCAGATAAGGTTTGAAATGACGCTGGACTTCCGAAAGCGGAAATGCAACCTGCATAAACAATCCATGGCGCCCTTACAGCACACTGCTCGCGTTCTATAATAATGATAACAGCTGTAAGATATTGACTTATTCTAGCCCAACACAGTAAACCCATGCCGCAACGTCCAAGATCACGAGTGTATCATTTGTCATGAGTATGACAGTTGCATTCAGATATCGTCATGTGCCCGCTATTCGGCATCCGGCAGCAGACTTGCTCTCCCAGTGACGCTCCTTATTTAATGGGCGGAAAAAGTCATATCTCGGCCTTCCCTGCAACATTTCCGGATCTTCCGCAAGTTTGAGGGTCTTGATGTCCATGTCCCAAGTCCAGCCTTCAACCATTGATTCATCCTGCGAGCCTCAAGCAAGTCCTAACGAGAAACGCGACCGCGAACCTGGTGCATCATGGAAAGCTAATGAAGCTCAGCATCTGCCAAAAAATCATTTAGGCATCGTACGTATTTTGCTGATGTCCGATAAGTGCTCGCCTTGATGTTTATCCCTTGACAGGTATTCGTCGGGTTGATGTTGACTATGTTCCTCGCTGCACTAGATCAGGTTAGTCCTTGTCCCTGGAACGTGTAGATCTGACGTCATCAATCATAGACGATCGTAGCGACGGCATTACCAACCATTGTTGAAAAACTTGGAGGAGGACGGAACTATAGCTGGGTAGGAAGGCAAGTCTGGAGTACTCATATCCTCTTGTACTTGATTGACATTGCATAAGTGCCTATTTGCTTGCGGCGGCGAGGTTCGAAAATAGACTAGTTCGACGTCTTTGAGACTAACGATATTTGATTAGCTTGGCACCTCTCTATGGCAAGCTTTCTGACTTGGTAGGAAGGAAACCGGTATTGTATTCTTCTATAATTCTCTTCCTGGTGAGGCTTGCTCTTCAGCACTATCTCATTTCTTGACATGTCCATAGATTGGATCGGCTCTATGTGGAGCTGCTCAAAACATGGTTAGTTGGCAACAATATCCCAGTTCATGCATTAAGTTCCATCTGTCAGACCTGGCTTGTCATTTCCCGTGCCGTTCAAGGAATTGGAGGAGGTGGCATTCTTCAATTGGTCAGTATTTACCTTTACGTACGCCTTTTATTGCTGTGGCTGAAGCACAATTCTAGGTGAATATCACCGTCAGTGACATCGTATCGTTAGAGGAGTAAGCAGCGTGATTAAATTTTCTTGAATTCTCATAACACCTAGGCGCGGAAAATACGGCGGACTCATTGGCACTACGTGGGGTGTTGCCAGGTATGGTTTCCACTATGCTTTAGGGCCCCCCGCACACCGACTCATTCTTTCCTAGTGTCGTTGGGCCTCTTATTGGTGGTGTCAGTGCAGCATCTTTTTAGTATCAGATCAAGTTTTTGACTTTGGCACACAGGCTTTCACCGATCATGTCTCGTGGCGATGGTATGCATCCTCTAGTTAGTCTATGGCTTGCTACTGATCTACCTTGCCAGGTGTTTCTTCATCAACTTGTTCGTTGCCATTTCGTGGGAAATTTTCATGTTACCGACGGTTTTCGTATTCAGACCTACTGGAGGCTTCGCCGTCGCACTTTTATTCTTTTTCTTAAACCTTAACCCGCACCAGGGTCGAACGTTGCGCCAACATGTAGATGAGTTCGACTTTCTGGGTTTATTCTTGATCGTATCTGGGGTAGTCTGTCTGCTGCTCGGCTTCAGTTTCAGTGAAATAAGTTGTCCGTTTGCTTCCCGGAATCCAAATCGTGTCGATTTCTGAATTTAAACAATAGGGTCATCTCCGGAAACCATATCTTTGTTGATTATTGGTTGCCTCGCACTTCTGGCGGGATTCGTTAACGAGGCCTTTACAAAGCGATCGCCTATCATACCGCCAAGGCTTTTCAAGGTGTGCCATGCTTGCTGCCTGTTACGCCAGCTAATGGTAGCAAAAAGACAAGGACCACTACAATAATCCTTATTACAACTTTTTTCCATGCTGTAGCATTCTTCGTCGGTGCCTTTTACCTTCCAATTTACTACCAAGTCCTCGGTGCTTCTGCTACTATGGCCGGGGTCGAGTCAGTCCGATGTCTCTGGATGCTAAGAAGTGATTGATCAGTGTATAGGATGATACCATATTCCCTGGGAGCTTCCATCATGTCGGTCATATCTGGCATATTAGTCTCCCGCACGGGACAATACCGCGTTGTGTTGCAAGTTTCATTTGCGATCTTCACTCTAGGAATGGGCCTTATGATTAGACTGGATGCCTATTCTAATGAGTATGTTCCTGTCCCCCAACACTAGTTTACGGCTGATGAGCCGCTCAGAGCTGAGAAAATCCTATATCCATTGGTTGCGGCTCTCGGCCTCGGGAACCTCTTTCAGGTGGGTTAGATTTCGTCGTATCACGCTCCTACCACTTACTTTATTGGCCCAGACACCACTCATCGGATTGCAAGCAGCGATGCCTATTCACGATATGGCCACCAGTACTGCGACGTTTGGCCTACTCAGGTACGTCGAAACTTGGCAAGATGTTTCCTAGTCTGATGTTGCTGTAGGACACTTGGCGGTACAGTAGGGATCGCGGTAGGCCAAGCCATCCTCTCTAGCGTTGGTCTCAAACTCAGGATGTACATTTGAAAATTTGGTGCTGACGCTCCTTGATAACAGGTTATGCGCAAAAAAGTGTCCAAGATTCCCCACGCAAACTTTGATACGTCCGCAAATTCACTTAGCGAAAACATTAGAAAAATCAAAGACATTCCAGTATGTTCCTACCTGTACCGACCGCGATAGGTTAAATGTGTGTGTTGTAGGACCCAACGTTACGAAAAGCCATCATGCAAGCGTTCAGTCAAGCTATCCAAACAATATGGCTAGCGATGGTACCGATCATCGGAACGTGTTTTATAATGGGTTAGTTCGCAGCCTTATTTCCTGAAGAGATGCTAATTATGTAGTATTGTTTGTCCGAGCATATACGCTGAAGCGACGGATCGTTCGTGAGGGAGATGACGGAGAAAGAGGTGCGAGCGAGGGGGAGGGGGAGGATGCGAAGACAATAGCAGGAGATTCACGACCACCGACGAGCTGTAGGAAAGAATGAAATATAATAGCGATTGTGGGGTACAGTGTCCGGGGTCAAAGCCCAAACAGACGCGAATGGTCGAGCGATCCACGTGCAGCCGTAACTCTTCTTCCTGCTTTCATCCATGCCTTCAGAACATCCTCTCCTCGCTTTCCATGACCCTTCTCCCCTTGACCAACCTTCCCAGCAGCTCGCTGTTTGTGCCAAATGTCAATCAACTCTCCTCGTAACCAGCAGCCCCATGTCCGCTCAGGGTGCAGTAAATATTGTCTGCACAGCTTGTCGAGAACTGCTCCTTTTATCGCCGAGGGATCAGTTTGGTCAGATCGACGGTCTGGATGGGAGGATTGACCTAAACCTAACGCCAGCACGGCTCCAGATCCGTGACGCTTCGCAGACCCAGAACACGAGGATTCCGTCCGAATCGGACGACGGCTTGTTGCCCGCGGATCTCAGTAATCAGAGAATACCGGAAAATGGGCGGTTTCCATCCGATTCATCTCCAAAGTCATCTACGCCACCAAGAAAACCAACGCTGTCCTGTAATACGGGCAATGCTGTCTCCGTTGCATCTCTATCAAGTCATAGTTCCACTCCCCACCATTCGACTACAACCACACTAGATTCCCGACGACATAAAAACAAATCCACCTCTCATGACCCTTTAGCCGACATAACTCGACTTCGTGTCCGACCTTCAAGTCACCATTGTCTATATCCGGGAGCGACCTTTGAAGGTACTCAAAAAAGTGGTAGAAGCAGCTACGATGTCACTGTCACTGTTGTGGTACGTGTAGCGACTCATCTTTCTCGTACAAGCTCTTTGATTAATTTAGGATGTTGACTTTGCTTCATCGTTTCTTTGCGGCTACTTGCGCATTCGAGGCCTGACAGACGATTGGCCTGAACTTACTACCTATTTTGATGCCGAGGTTATCGGCAGCCGTTACGGTTTCCTGACACAAAACTGGGGCGCCTGCGAGAACGACGATATGGTTCACTGGTCTCGTTTTCCTGCTTTCAAGCATCTCAAGAACGAACTTAGGGGACCCTCGCAAACAGTGCCCGATCGGGAAAGGAGCGCTGTTTTCATGCGGTGGAAAGAACGTTTCCTTGTACCTGATCACCGCGTGCAAGATATCAATGGCGCCAGTTTTGCAGGTAGGCCAATTGGGGTTTTCCGCTGGTTTCGGCGGGCCGTGACGTATACGCTTTTAGGGTTCTACTATGTCTGCGTCGATTTTGCTCCGAACTCGTCCCTCTCCACTTGTCGCAATGATGACTTGGTGGAGATGGATGCCTCTTTACCCTTATCCGCTCGGCGGACTCGGAGAAATGCCAGCCGCAGAAGAGGTAGGTCACCGTCTGCGGGCCCGCTTACTTCTCCAGTCGCAACCATGAGTGGCTTCTACTTTCATAAAAATTCAGAACCGTGAGTCGATTTTAGCGTTTCAAGGTCACTTTTTTTTTACCTTGTCTTCTATCAAGATATCAACAGCTTTCATTGACACATGTTCCTGAGCGAACGAGTTCTAGTTTCGAATTCCGCTGATGCATATAAAAAGACCCTAATTCCATGCATTTCTACCATACTCACTAATGATTCCTTTGGATGTATCACCACAAATATTGACTCGTGTTCTACTGCATAAATGATACCATTACGCGCTACCTCTGTTCCTCAAGGTTCCAATCTTTGTTTTTTTTCGTTATCTGTACCTCTAGTGTTGGGGAAAATAACCCTTTGAGGGACTTTGGTACCCACGCCCAAAGGTTTGATCATTCGCCGCAAATGCCTACGTTTGGGGTTGCCTTATGGCAGTGTTCGGCTTCTTGCTCTCATTAGTTCAACCATTATTGTCATGTCAGACAAACGAACACCCAGTGTTGCTATCATTGGTGCTGGGTAAGCTTCATGACATGGAAACACAAGCTACTGGCATTGACACGTCCCTGCAACAAGTCTAGGCGGAATATCCGCTGCTATTGCCTTGAAGACACAATTAGATTTTGAGAATTTTGTCGTATGTCGGTGGCATTAGAAGAATGGCGCTCATTTATAACTCTACGAATTAGATTTACGAAAAGGCGGATGACGTTGGAGGCACCTG
The DNA here is from genome assembly GCA_000497225.1 of Amanita jacksonii TRTC168611. Lineage (NCBI taxonomy): Eukaryota > Fungi > Basidiomycota > Agaricomycetes > Agaricales > Amanitaceae > Amanita > Amanita jacksonii. The sequence continues at coordinate 374,538 of KI546415.1, forward strand.
GCGGGTACGTCCTCGTGTTCAAAATTCTCAACCTAGGTTTATTAAACAGAGGCCATTGCAGGATAATACTTACCCCGTATGTCAATCACTGATGTCGAATGGTCTTCAGATATTGTGACATTTTCAGGGGTGTGGTTCGGACGTACCTGGTCATTGGTACAGCCTCTCCACAGAACTGAATCCATACTGGTCTTCGTATTTCGTGGGTCAACCCGAATTACAGGCCTATTGGAAGAGCCTTTGGCACAAACATAGGCTTGAACGTCACACTAAACTGAATCACCTCGTCAAGTACGCAGAATGGGACGCAGGGATGCACTGTTACAACCTGCAGATTCAGAACGTGGCAACGGGTGAAACTTTCACGGCAGAGGCAGAAATCCTCTTCCATGCTCTAGGTGGATTTCTGCACCCTATCATACCCGAAGATATCAAGGGCATTGACTCCTTTCATGGACACGTCTGGCACTCAGCTAAGTGGAATCATAACGTAGATTTGAAAGACAAACGAGTGGGTGTCGTAGGCAATGGGTGTTCGGCGTAAGTAGATTTCCCCGCGTACTCCATGGGGGAGTTGAATCCCTTGTAGCGCCCAGCTCATACCGGAGATTGCACGAGATCCTTCAACCAGTGTTACTAACTTTGCTCGAACACCGCAATGGTATGCTTCTCGGGTAAGTTACACATTGCTGCGCAAGCTGTAACCTGTGTTAAAATACGAACATCTTACAAAGGGGGACATGAACTACCCTGGTTGGGTCCAGTCGATCTTTGCTCATGTTCCATTGGTGGCGAGATTGTATAGATATGTGCTTATGGCAAAGGTTTTTTTTCCCGGTCCTTCTATCAGAGGACAGCTAATCACTAATCGCCTTTCAGTCTGAAATTCTATTTATCATCTTTCGCAAGCAGAATAGACTAATATTATCGTTAATGAGGCGTGTACGTCGTCCAGATCAATTTGGAATGCAGGGCGGCAACTCTAGTTTTAGGTTTTCACAAGCTACATCAAAGAAATGGCACCCAAGAAATATCTGGATCAACTGATTCCACAATATCGTAAGTTGTCAGGGATTAATGATGGCCCGTTAGGATCTGAGCGGCACGCACGTCAGCCGTGGGATGCAAGAGGATCATTGTTGATCCCGGCTACCTTAAATGCCTACACCAACCGAACGTCAGTCTTCAGTGGGAGAGGATAGATAGCATCGTCAAGGAAGGCATCAGATTGAAAACAGGCGAGGTTGTACCGCTTGATGTTATTATATTCGCTACTGGTTATTCACTTGTGAGTGTCGTCATTATATTTTTTTGCCGCTTTATAGTGACAAGGCTTGCAGACGACTGCTGAACTCAGGATACGAGGGAGTAAGGGCCTTGAGTATCTCGAGTTTATGGCGAAACAGGGGGGTGCTGCTGCTTACCTCGGCACTTGCGTTCCGGGTTTTCCCAACCTATTTCATCTACTAGGTGGGGCAAGTTAATTTTTGATGCAACTGTAAATGAACGAGGGATTCATAAGGACCCAATACTGCGACTGGGCATGCATCCGTCGTCTTTACCGAGGAAGTCCAGGTATGACGAAGTGATAGCTGGGAACTTTTAGCAACTAAAAACGGCACAGATCAATTATGCGATTCAGATGATTAAAGAGATAATAAAAGGACGAGTTAAATCATTCGAAGTCAAAGAAGAAGCTTGCGAGGAATACGATGGATGGATTCAAGAACGGATAGGCGGGAGTGTGTGGACGGAGTGCAATTCGTTCTATCAGGCTGGAAGGGAGCAGAGTACTAAGAATGTGGCGACGTTTCCGGGACCAGTTGTGTTATTTTGGTGGAAGCTGAGGAGGTTGGAATGGGACAGGTACTTGATAGTGTCGTAAGTATTAATAGAACCGAGGAAGCCTGTTTTGGGCGGAGTTGAATCAACAACTGTCCGTGACCTTCTCTCCATCTTCGCCCTCGCAGGGCCTCATCCCCTCCTTCCCCTCCTTATACCTTATCATGGCCTCTCATTCTCATTCCTCCTCTACCACTAACATTGTCGGCGTCCATTACCGCGTCGGCAGGAAGATCGGCGAGGGTTCCTTTGGTGTCATTTTCGAAGGTCCATCATCTCTACCTCTCGCTTTCTCCGCGCTCATGCCCCCTTTCAAGGCACAAACCTCCTCAATTCCCAGACAGTCGCCATCAAATTTGTGTGTTAACCCTGTTTTGTCCGTTTATCTGCTGTTCACTGCTCTTACTTTCTGCAGGAGCCACGGAAGGCTGAGGCGCCGCAGTTGCGTGACGAATGTCGCTCGTACCGGATCCTGGCTGGGTGTCGTCAGTAAACTGCCGCGCTATTTGTTGATCGTTATCATTCAAAGACTATGCAGCTGGCATCCCCCAAATATACCATTTTGGACAAGAAGGGCTGCACAACATCCTCGTCATAGACCTCCTCGGACCTAGCTTGGAAGACCTCTTCGATATGTGCGGACGTAAATTTTCGGTCAAAACTGTATGCATGGCTGCTCGACAGATGGTGATGTTCATTCCTCGGATTTTCCTTGTTTCAGTCTGACACGTGTGTAGCTCACTCGAGTGCAAACAATACACGAGAAAAACCTTATATACCGCGACATAAAACCAGACAATTTCCTAATTGGACGACCAGGTACAAAGGCTGCTAATGGTACGACTAGCCTCGCCTCTGCACTAACCCAGCAATCCTTACACATACCTAGTCGTTCACGTCGTTGACTTTGGAATGGCTAAACAATATCGTGATCCGAGGACTGGCCAGCATATACCTTACCGGGAAAGGAAGAGCCTCAGTGGTACCGCACGTTATATGAGCATCAATACACATCTGGGAAGAGGTATGCGCTTTCGTTCGCGTGGATTCCCTTCATCAACTCCCGTGATCGTCTTTGGCAGAGCAATCCAGAAGAGATGATCTCGAAGCACTCGGTCACGTTTTCATGTACTTCTTGAGGGGCAGCTTGCCATGGCAGGGTCTCAAGGCGGCAACGAACAAACAAAAATACGAGAAGATCGGGGAAAAGAAACAGACGACTGCGATTAAGGAGCTATGCGACGGCTTTCCCGGTAATGTTGTCATTAATCTAATTAGAAACTTCAATTTCATGCGTTTTGCATAAGAGGAATTCGCCATTTATCTCAATTATGTTCGGAAACTTGCCTTTGAAGAGGCACCTGATTATGATTTTTTGCGGGAACTATTTGCCAAGGTCCTGAAAAATAACGGCGACATGGAGGATGGTGTGTTCGATTGGAATCTGTTGAACGGTACTTCGTTCCGTAACCCTATTAATTGCCCACAAACGCTGATAAATTTTGCAGGTGGCCGTGGCTGGGAAGCATCGGTCGTGAGTACAGTTCCTCATTCTTATGTGTGGAAGCGACTCAGATAGATACGTTAGAATCAGGGCTCGCAGGGACCTAGCGCTGCTGCTGTACCCGAACGCAGGCGAGATCCGCGGGATGATCGAAGAAGGTCGCAAGGTGCAGGCAATGTGGTCCCACCATCACCCGCGCTTGTGCGGCATGGTTCAAAACAACGCAGAGTTCCTGCTGCGCTAACACCAGGTAGCGCGAACTTTCCTGGCCAAGCCACGCCCCGAACCGACGTTGCCCAAGTCAACGTCCCGATCACTAGTCAGCGCATCAGCACTCAACACCCTTATGCCACGCCGAGTCCCATTGACGACGATGGGTATGCGCAACCACAGTATGGTCGTGCGTCGGCGATGGCACCGCCCGCAGCTGTACCCCCCGCCATTAGCAATATAAAAGCTGCCGGCATTTCCCAAGGTGCAGATTACCAGGGTAACGATGACTTGGACCTGCCTCCAAAACCCAGTTTATGGCGTATCTTGACCTGTCGATGTTAAACGACCCTTTCGTAGTCCTCACCACCACGCGTAGCCTATACTCACGACCCTATAACCGTACCGTACCAGTTGTTTCCTTGATACGACTTTACCGCCTACTTACTGATTTGCGTAATAATCTTTTTGTTAGGATCTTTGTCGCACTCCTTTTTTCACGATGAATTCATACCCAATATACAAATGGCACGTCCTATTATTATTGCACAGAAAGACAGCATTATGCACAGCAAACAACAATTACTATGATCTATGATAACAACTACACATGTCATTATAATGCATTTACGAACGCCAGGGATTCTTGGTCCAATCGTCGTCACCTTCATGGGAAATTTGGGTTTCAGATGCACCTGGAGCGGCCCACTTGCTAGGGTCTACCCTGGGCAGACTAGAATTTGGGCGTTCACCCCACCCATTGTCTGTGTCGCTGGCACCGTCCCGAACATAGTCGTCCTCCCATTGACTCCCTTGCTCCTCATGGTCTGCTGGGCGCACAATTCAGTTTCCGGAGTTGGCACATGCAGGAGAGGCGTGCTTACCGGGGAAGCCCCAGCCTCGTGCAGGATCACTGCTTTGCCCTTGCCCATCTTGACGACCTTCACTCTCGCCCGCTTTCTCCATATCATCCTGCCCTCGCTGGACTGGGTCAGGTGGAGAAAGTCGCGGCGGTGGGACGGAGGGCGTCCTAGATCTCCCCCTGTAGTAACTACCTCCCGCGGCTTCTGTGTTACTGAAGGTTGTTCTTGACTGCCGGTTTATGCCACTCGGGCCGGGAATAGGAGAGGTCCGCCATAGAGGTCGGCTGGCCTCACTCCGGTCCGCATGAGATCCAATTTCACCATGGGCTTGGTATCGTCTATTATTGTACCTGCGGTCTGCCACATTAGGTCGACTCTTCCACGTGTGCCCGTAATGCCGAGTGTTTGAACCTTGGAATCGCTGCTGCCCATGGAAACGACCGTTTCTTATGTCCGCCCTCGGTGCGGTGGGCCAATTATTGCAATGGCGGTTATAGTATTGATTAGCTCGGTAATTTACTCTATGATGATAGGCGTCATTTTTCAGAGACAATAAGTTGCTCGCAATCTGGATAGTCTCGCCGAGTGGTACCACTGGCCGTTGGAGACCGGTACCTTTCATTTGTTCCAAGGCGACAGGGACGTAACACCATGGCGGGCGTATCTGTGCGGCAGAAGTTGGTACCTGACACGAACAAGGGATAGCTAAGAAGAGACATCGACATCGATTCGCACAACTACTCACCACCTCTTTCATACGAGCGGGGATCATTTCGACTAGTACAGTTGGCGGCACTTGTGGGGGGTCTTGGTCCCGCCTTTCAAGCCTTTTTTCGAGAAGAGCCACACGGTTACCCAGTTCCACGATGGTTTTTTCATATCTCTCTCGTTCCTCTTCAGGTAAACCATTGCGTTGTTCACTTTCCCAAGTAGGATATTCGAGGTGAGGACTTTCACCGCCGCCCATTGGGTCGCGAGGCTGAGGTTGCATTGAGTAAGCCGGGCGTGAGGCATTCCGATTCGCATCTAAGACTGGCTTGAACGATCCCACCGACCCATCGGGATGACTGGATGCCCTGTTTGCGCGGTTATCAATTGGGCTACCGCTTTCACGCAACATAGCCAGCTTGGTAGGAGGCGAGGTATTCTGATTCGCAACCGAGGCCGCGTTTAACGCACCCACCAAATTGACGGGGCCGCTGTTTGCACGAGAGTAGGTCGGTCGACCGCCGACTTCATTATCTTTGAGCCGTAGCCCTCTTGGCGCAACAGTAGTACGGAGTCTCCGTCGTTTGGATGGAGAAGCTGAGTCCATCCCAATAGTCTGGGTGTCGCGGGGGTAAAAAGGCCGCTTTGTAGTTTTCTTATCTTTGTTCATGGCATCATCTTCCATGATGGTATCAAGTTCGGCTGTAGGTGTTCCCCTATAGTTCACATCTTCTGGAATACGCGGGGAACTACTAGAAGTCTCCCGTGTTGAGATTGTCTGTTCATCAGGGGATGTACGAGAGGCTACAGCTGTGTCAGAATCATCCTCCGAACATTGAGGTTCAGTTGGTATCTAATTGGAGGATTAGGGCAAGTATAATCAGGCTGGGAGAAGCGTAGCGGTACCTTGCGTGTAGCCAGTCGGGTTTTGTTAATGTCTGGGTCAACTGTGTCCTCACGCGATATGTTGGCCCTCGAATCGCGTTTTGCTCGGTGGTGGTAAGGAGCACTCCGGGACTGGCGGCCATCTTTCCCGGTGGATTTCATTCCACGACGCAAGTGAGTGTTCGTTTGCGAAGTGCCCTCCCCTAGGGGGTCGAAAATGATGCTTGGTTCGCCATACTCCTCACTCCCACGCACGCTTTCTTCTGCACTGGTATCGACCGGGGACGGTGGTTCCCTGTCATATATATCTTGTACGCGTTGATCCGTTATCACTGCGACGTTCCCGATATTCCTATTTGCGTCAGGAGTGGGAATTCGGACTTGTTGAGAATCCCCGACAGACTCGGAAGCTTCATCCCTAATGATATGATTGCTGTGGTGAGGCTCGCCCGTTTCTTTGCCTGGCTTGACCCCGGATCGTGTATCAACCGTTTTGACAGAGATGGGTAATTTATACTTGGAAATATCCCGTAAGAGCGGAACTTCTACGCCATCAAAAATCCATTTTCGTCTCCGCTTCTTGTTCTTAGTGAGCAAAGGCGCGGCTGGCTCAACTTCGCAATCCGAAGGAAGTTCTGTTAGGAGTGACATGACCGGAGATAGGCTCATCCGTTGATGGCTCAGCACGTCCACTGGAGAGGATGGGGGTCGCTGAGATATCTGGTATTCCCAAAAACCTTGATTGGTCGAGGATGAACTTTTGAGATATGATCCCTGATCGCCCGATCATTAGAGGTACTTACCCGTGAACACGCCATCAGGCAAGCTTACCAAGCTTTCATCATAATATCCGCTTCGGAGGCCTTGGTTTGGAGGAGCACATTTGGTGAAATGTGTGGCCATGTGAAACCTTTGAAATCGAAAATCGGGGCGTTTCCCCTGTCGAACAGACTCCGCGAACTTCTTTATGTCGCGGTCGGGTACACGATCACTGCTATGACCATCCCCATGATACGCGTGCTTGTCTATAGGTCCGTGTCCGAGAAAAGCGTCTACGGCATGCATCTGGAAATTGGCAAGGAGGTGCTTAAAACAATATGACTTGTGATGGCTATCGTAGTAGAAACTGTTGTACTTCGTAGCTTCATGAGCCTCGCTCGATGCATTGCATTTCTTTGTCTCCTGAGAATTTGTCTTGGACTCTTCCTGCAACTACATGGAAGTACTCACATCAAGCTTGCCTCGCATAAAGTTCAGACAGGCGGCACCAAAAGAACCCAATTCGGGAGGCTTTCTTTTAGCCGAAGTTCTAGTTCCGAGTGCTCTGGCAGCAGCGATACGGACTTTTTCGAGGACGTCGAACGGTCTGTATTGCATGATTTTCATCTCGCCGCAGTTGCAAGTTCTGCCGTCGACATAGCACCGTGGGCAAACCGCAATATATCCACTCTGGCCGGTACAGTGGGTGCATTCCAAAAAACTTTGGAATATATCCGCCCCACAAAAGTCGCACGTGATACGGCACTCGCCTGCGTCTTGCTGGATCTTATCAGTGTCAAAAAGTCGTTCAGGCGACGGATGTGCGTATTCCAGTTTGTCGAGGGTAGTTGGATAAGGGCGTTCATCTGCCAGAATGTCATCGTACACGTCCAACAGATGCTTCAAGGCGACTTTCAGTTTCGGCGTGGCACCTGGTTTCCGACGGGGTCGCGGATGTGTGCTGGCCTGACCGGCTGCTTCCAGCTTCTCGGTTAGATTCTTTACGGTACAGTACACGGTGAACTTGACGCGATATGTTTCCTCCCGACAAACCCTGGAAAGGCAGGAGATCAGGCTGCTCCCAGCCGGAAATGAAAGTGAACTGACCTCTGATAGACAGGCAATTCATGATAGTAGGCCGCGATCAGCCCGTTCAGGGTCATTCTGGACCAGGAGGTTTTAATAGTGAACCCTCCGCGATTTATGACTTGGTGACAACTTCTTGATGGAACAAGTACGAGGTCGCCTAATTTCTGTTCTGCAATATATACGTTAAAGGGGGCCTCGGCCAGTTGTTCAATCGGAATGACATGTTTTTCATGATCTAATTCCTGACGCATGGCATGAAAAAATTGGGTCGCTAGAAAGATATCCTTCGTCTCCGTCATGAACCAGTACGACGATCCACCATCTTCCGTGTAACACATGAGATTCTGGCCAGACGATCCACACGGGTCTTTGTGGCATGGTGTTAATGTATCCCCAATGCCTAAGTAGCACATCAGAGTTTTAACGCGTTCCTGTTGCTAACATCAAACCAGATAATGGGATATGAAAGCAATTTTGTTACACACCTGGCTAGGCTGATTCGATAATAGATCGGTTGCTGAGCCAGGCAGAAGATGATCTGGGATACCGATCTTCTCTAGCGAATTGCGCCATTGAGCAGGGCACTCTACATCCTTTCCGTACCACCGTTCCCGATCTTGAAAAAGGGAGGTAATATGAGTGAGGGGTCATTAATTGACACTGTTGGCTTTGGCTTTACCAGTTTCCGACAAAACAGGTGCGGCAGCGCGACAAGTATCAATAAACTCTGATATTGGCATCTCTTTGTCCGACCCATCGATAACATTCCGAACATTGATACCTTAAAGTTACCTGATCAGCATGTGAACATGGGAGTAATGAGGCAGCGACCAACTCCGGGGACCATTAGCTTTGAACCAATTTAGATTGAACTCCATTTCGGGCCAACAAGGGTGTCGATGCAAATTCTCGATGATGATGGGTTCACCACCTTCGTCATATCGCTCAAGCACCTGGGGCGCCAAAGCATTGGCGGAGACTCGCTGAACAGGCTTAAAGTTAGGGGAGGTTGATAGAAGTACGTCCAATGACCATCCTCGGGTGGAGGTGGGGACGTGGGTCTGATGGGGTGGATGTTGATCCATAGCGGGAGAATCGATGCAGGAGGCGGCTGCCGTGTAGGTTGCTTGGCAGTGGTCTAAAATCGTGCTGGGCAATCGCGGACTACCCGATTTAGCATCGCTGGGTGTCATGTCCCCCCAGCTTGAGCTCTGCTGCATCATCTCTCGCCGAATTTTCTCCATGGCGAGCTCGAAGCAAAAGAAAAGAAGAAGGGAAGAAGAGCAGGTGATGGCTGTCCGTAGCCGTACCTTTATGTACTAATAGGAACTGGGCGCCTATGTTGCCATCAGTCATGAATGAATCTCATTGTCTTTGTAACAGGCTTCTGGCAGTGCGTGAAACCCATAGCCCTCTGGCGGTGGGTATGTGCCGTAAGTCCTCTTACTGGAAGGGGCAACGCATGTGATCACCACGTGTAAGCCTCTCCTTTACACCTTTTCCTTCAACCATGTCAGGCTCTGATTTCAGCTTTTGGGACGTCGTTTGCTGTTCCAGATGCCAACTGCCCTTTTTGTCAAAGGCTGGTCCAACAATCCCCTTCTGGCTGACGGAGTGTGGCCATATTCTCTGCAACAATCACCTAAGTGAGCCAGCCGGAAGATTTGCAAGTCGCGGGTATTTTTATGCACCACAGGCCCGGATCAGAATTGCCTTCAATGCGGCTCCCAAGAAATTCAGCTTATGCCTCTCCACCAAGAGGTGCACAAGTTCTCATTACCCTAGTCCGGCGATCAAATCTGCATTCATCTTATTTAGATGGGGCCCCCCATGTCTGATTGGTTTCGGCCAATATCTTTGACTCTTGATTCGGTCGCTTATTCTATCAAGGTTCTCTCACTTTGGCGGCGCTATCTTGAGATTAACGAATAGCTTCCATCAGTTCCAACAAGAAATGATGGCACATCAGATCATCGCCTTGCGGTCACGGTGTCAACAACAGCGAGTCATCATTGACCGTCTCAAGGCTGAGAATTCCGAACTTAAGAAGTACTAAAACACCCACGCATTGATTTTTCATCCTTCACACACTCACCATCAAATACTCCAGAATTAACCAAGACCTAAGGAATGGGAATTCTGAAATCGGATTCCACGCTGGAGACGGATCCCAGCAACCTTCGGATATCGTAAACTCGAATGGCAAGAGATCATGGGGCGACTCTCAAGAGTGCTACGTTTGACTACCCGCGAAAGCTGACACTGATTCCTCTCAGGCTCAACGAACGACCTTTGCGGACAAGTACAAGATTCAATTCGTCTTATGCTACAAACTCTGTCGATCTCGATAAATTGACATTTACGTCACATCAAGCTTTGGGAACCAACCCAACCACGAGTAAGGAACCACTGTCAGAAGCTCACCACAGCACGTACAACTCCGTTGACGACGGCAGTTCTGTCCAGACATTGAAGTGGGTTTTCATCTTCACCGTTACATCGAGGATTACGATTTGGTCAGGCACTACGCATGCAAAATACCACCTACACCTCAGTACAGGCCAGCTCCTCTATCTCGTGCCCAGGCAGCACCTCTAGCTTATCAACAACAGAGCCTAGGACACCCTTCCTCGTCATCTACTGGCAACTCCCACAAGGGTCCCGGACGGCCTCCGTCGCGGTTCAAGCCTGCCATGATGCCACATGATGTTGAGAATCACACCGCTGGATTCTCCAAGTTCCAAAAGGCAGCAGATCGAGAAGTCAACAGAATGAGAAGCATGGGACCACCACCAACACCTCAGCACCTCAGGCACCAGCGAGCACAGGCAACACAACCATCTGATGATGCAGGAACCAGCGGGGATCATAACAATACACCTATTTCCGCGTTCACCACAAATCGGTTTCTTCCAACGTCGAATGGCCATACCTCCCACCTTCCAACACAGCATACCCGGCGGTTCTTACCACCACCCACGCCTGTGAACGGAAAAACGCACCCAATGCGGTGAATGTAGATACTAATACACCATAAGTACAGAAGGGGTCATTTTGTACTAATATCCCCAAAGGGTTGGCTCTGTGATAAGTAGTTGAATCAAATACAATTATAGCATCTATTCTGAAACGGGAACGCCGTTGCCACCCTTTTGTTCGAGGCTGTGTGGCTCCGCAGTCAGCCGGTCTAACATTCCTGTGCACAGTTCTAAAAGACATCTCTCCTTCGTCCAGCTTGTACCCATTGTATCTTCCAAGGCGCTTCCCTACATGTCCTATCACGATCCCTACTCAGAATACCGCCGGCAGGACCATTCCGGCCAACATAACTACAAGGATTCGGTCACCGATTTCAATCCTTATGCAACAAATGCACCTGAGCGCAATACGTACCAGGACACTCGGGGCTCTCCAAACTACGCATTTGAAAGTGGAAGTGGCATGAGTTATCCTCCAAAACAGCAAGGGTCGGCGCAAGGGCTCCAGGTGGAGCCAAATCGTAAGAGCATCAATGGGTTTGATCAGGGGGAGTTTACCCCTCAGGAAAAGTAGGCCATGATTCGTAAATCAGACTTACACTTCTTTAATAGAACTGTAGATCTGTACAAGGACTTAAACGATACCGCCACGATTATAGAGGAAATCTCTGGTTAAAGGTTATTTTTTTCTTTACGTTACAATAACTCTTCGATATGTTAACACAGCCGCAGGGTGGACGGGGAAGATGTATCGGGAGATTCTGCTGCTGCACTCTCCTTTCAGCGGTGCTTCTGATAGTCAGCATCATTCTGACATTAACTTTGGTAAGATTAAAATTCTGAGGATCAACCCGGTTTTCCGACAGTCATGAATCTAGTGGATCAGACCACCAAATGTTTCCATTGGTGATGTGACTCTTGCTGATAGCAACCCAGTACGTTGTCCGTTCAATCGAATGATTGATCGCTTACGTCCAGTAGCTACAAATCAACACGGCCCAAAAGTCACTGACCATCAACTTTAAAGTCAATATATCGTTCGTGGGCATCCCTGATTCTCCCATAGCCTTACTCACCAAAGTGTGCAGTGCTAGCAATCCTAACTATTTCGCAGTAGCTTTTCGCAAAATAAAAGCGGACGTACGTGGCCTTCATTAATCCTTCGACACTCGTCTAACTAACTGCAGATTGTGTACCCTATCAACAACACGAATATTGGAGGAGGCGAACTAGACAATATAGTCTTCGATCCCAACCAACAAACGAACATCACTTTCCCATTCGCAATCAAATACAACGGGGCCAATGATCCACAGTGGAAAATACTGATGGACTTATCGACAAAGTGTGGCGTGACGGGTGCTCCTCAAACTCAAATTACCGTCAAATATAAAATTACGGTACGATTCGCGGCTTGTCTTCTGCCATAAATCATTGGATTCACCTTCGACTCTAGCTTGGATTAAGAATTCTATTTTTCGTTGTCTCGCCTACCGTCTCCAATAGTATGAGCTTTGCTTGTCCTGCATCTGCTCAGCAAATCAAAGTGAGTCTGGAAACACTTGGTTATCTACTATGCTAAGACTGTGTAAAAGGATTTCCTAGACGCCCTTGGAATTTCAGGTCTACTTGATTCATCAGGGTAGTGAACTTGCATTGCATAGCTACAGTTGCATTACCATCAGGCATTTCATTACTATATTGGACAATCTATTCACTCTGCATTCCAAGGATTGGATCTATTTTTGGTCCCAATTCATTCTGCTGACAGTCCCTGTGTGTCTCGTTTTGCGCACCCCAATGTCCTCCCCAGCGCCAGTGCAATCCTTTGTTGCAGGGATATGTCTTACTTTTCCCGTTCATTTTCTGATGCTTCTAAATGGCAATGTGTTCGGAATATCTGGTTTCTTTCACCGTGCGGTTAGGCAAGATCCAGAGGCGTGTAGCGCGGTCTTAGGCCTTGTAGTAGGAGGCATCATAGTTGGACTACTCCAAGGGACCGGCCAACCGCCACTCGTTGATTTACGCCACATTGCCATGTCCGGTGTTCTTGTCGGTCTTGGGACTAAGGTAAGCAGCGTTATAGAACGTCTTGTTCCATGTTCAAAATTCTTTATAATAGCTGTCCAATGGATGTACGTCCGGGTGAGTATTGCGCCATGGCCGAGCTTAGAGAGGATCAGATTAACTGTTCAACGTTCGACCGCAATAGGCATATGCTTTGCGGCCTGTCATGTCTCTCTCCGCGGCAAGTCGATCGCGAGTATACTTGCAAGTATTGTAACTAATATATATCGCCAGCTCGTTTGCAGCAACTGTGACATTCTTCATCACCGGCGCCATTACGGCAAACTTGGTGCATCATGATTCACCACCCGCACGGCACATTGATTGGTCTCTTGGTTCCTACGGAAAGCTCTTACTTTTGCTCCAGATCATTCCACTTCTGGCTCTCTTGTCCTTTTATTATTTTGTAAGTAGAACCACAAGTGAGAGGGAGAGGCAGGGCTCTGGTATTGACAAATTGTTGAATTCAGGCACCAGCCAATGCAAAAGGAGGACGGGAAACACGACAAAACGAGGGCACTCCACTGCTAGAAATAGCTCCTCCCCAGAGTTCACTTCGGCTTCTGACATGCTGGGTGGCCGGCATAGAATTCGCTATTGCGCTCTGCCTCTCGGGTCTCACAGATCCCCTCCGCGTCGTTTCTTTTCTTTTGCTTCCATTCCACCCTGCTTTTGATGTGTCGTTAGCATTTCTCGCCCTGGGAGCATTGCCTCTGGGGATCATTTTGTATCGTTATGGTCGTGGCGCTGAAAAACCTCGTCTAGGCGGTCAATGGGCGATTCCCAGGGTTGGAGACATTGATGCGAAACTCTTGGTAGGGGCTGCTATCTTCGGGTCAGGTTGGGGATTGGCTGGAATATGCCGTGAGTGACTTTTTAGGCATTATGTGTGGATTCTTTCGTTCATATTTTCTCGCAACCTAGCTGGACCAGGTTTGGTTAACCTGGGCCGGGCAATCGTGACTGGCACAGGTTTAGTTAGTTATTTCACTTGGTTGGTTGGCATCGCCGTTGGTGGTCTCTTTGCCTGAGTGAATATAAGATTGGAATATTTATTTTTGGTTTTTTTACGCTCAGACCTTTCATGGATGAGACACGTATATCTCGGAGCAATCATTTTGAACGACTGTAACATGACGCAGAACAAACGGGAACATCCGTGTAGCGATATGCAAAACAGGCAAGCATGTACAAGTCCATGGGTTGTGAGTGCGAACAGCGCCGTGTGAGACTTCCAGAAGATTACCGGCGCCGGATTGTCATTAAAGAGGCAGTACAAAGCGCACCCACAACCGCTCCAATTAGAGAAGAGAGAACGATCTGGCGAGGGAAGCCAGGCCAGACACGAAGTCCCTCCTCGTCCTGGTGGCGGTAACCTCGAATGTCCCTGAAGGCCGGAACAGAGTCCTTCTCCCAGCCCTGTTCCAGAAGTAGGACCATCGTCTCTCTGTCGAGCATAGCCATTTCCTCCATTGACCAAGTATTGCATATATTCGTCATCCACCGCATCCTTCTCTTTCCCACCTCTCCACCAATACCCGGTGCTCGCTCTTTCAGCAGCTCCCGCATCTCGCCGATTTTCTTTATTGCGTTCCCTTCAGCGCCTGTCAGGCCCTTTTGCAGGTGGTCCCTTATTAGGCTTGCCATCCGAGGACCATTCCCATTCGTTGATATCATGATTTGTAAGGGCCCATCTCGTATTTGAGCGCCGAAGTAAAAGTCACATAACGGGGGGATATCGGCGGCATTCACGGGGAGGCGGGCGGCGCGACACATTTCGGCGATTTCGCGCGACACTTCTGAGTCATCTAATGCAGTCAGTACCATGTCTACATCCTTTAATTCGTCCGCGCCAGAGAAAAGGCGATCGTGGTATGTGATGCGGTCAGGATTCGCAGCAATAAACTGTTTCGTGCGAGAGGCCAGACCATCAGAAGGGGAGATGAGAGTTATGTGGGCATCTGTGTGAAGAATCGAGTCAACGCGTTGCGCTGCAATGTATCCTCCTCCGACAATCAGTACGGTTTTGCCTGTGAGCTGCCAGGCAATGAGGAGCGAGCGGCCTTGGCTAGTCGAGGTCATCGTGATCTAATATTAGTTACATCTCACGTGATTTGGTTTTTAACTTTGCAAAGGCCGAGTCAGTCAGCAAAACCATCATGCCACCCAAAGCTGACCTCAACAAAGCTGGCTGGGAACAGAGTGAATTTCCTATTCTTTGCGAGACATGTAAGTCAAAGCATAAAAGAGTGCGACCACCTGCTCACCTTTGATCTTTTTAGGCCTCGGGGACAACCCTTTTATACGTATGGTATGCAGTACAGCAATGTATTATAATTTTGCACTTACTCGAAGCTACAGACAAAACAAGAATATGGCCGCTCGTGCGGAACATGCGCTCGTCCATTCACAGTCTTTCGTTGGAAACCCGGCACGGACGCGCGCTATAAAGCCACAGTTATTTGCCAGACATGCGCGAAAGTCAAGAATGTCTGTCAAACATGCCTTCTGGACCTCGAGTTTGGCTTGCCCACCCAAGTTCGCGATACCGCCCTTGCTGTACAGCGCGACGCGCCGACCAGTGACATCAACAGAGAGTACTATGCCCAGAATATGGAAGCTCAGGTTCGTCGCTCACCCACCGGTGATATTCTGGTTCCTAATGATCTCATTCGCAGTTGGAAGGGAACAACAAGTCCAGTATCAGCTCCAGTCGTGCATCCTCTGCGGGCAAGGAGATGCTCAAACAGCTAGCAAGGACAGATCCCTACTACAAGCGCAATCGGCCACACATATGCTCCTTTTATGCAAAGGGTGAATGTACTCGGGGAAACGAATGTCCATATCGCCATGAGATCCCCCAGGACAACGAACTGTCTCGCCAAAACCTTCAGGATCGCTATCATGGCCGTAGCGATCCTGTAGCGCGAAAGATTTTGTCGGCGAATGCGGAAAGTCATGGACTAAAACCGCCAGATGATACTACTATCGTAAGTGCTGCAACGATCCGCTGTATTGCGTGTTAACCGGCTTTTAGACGTCTTTATTCTTGTCTTCTTTATCACCAAAGTCCACCGAGCTCAGTATCAGAACTCGTGTACTTCAGTCCCTGCCAAGTGTCGATCCAACACAACTGAAGTCTATTGTACATGTCACCAAAACAAGGTACGCCAGGCGAATCTAACTTGCAAGATCAATTATTTATACGTACTTTAGGTGCGCATTTGTGAACTTCAGAGAAAGAGGAGCCGCAGAAACTGCTGCGCATGCTTGGGCAAACGGACTAGAAATCGATGGAGAGAATGTTGCAGTTAAATGGGGACGTAGCAAAGCAACCAAGAATGGGCCTAGTACTACTCCAAACACTACTGCGATCGTTGTTTGAATGTGCTATCTCATCTACTGTATGTTATAGATTGCGCAGTGATGTACTTTAGATACCTCGTATTTTCAACATGGTTATGAAATAGTCCGATTGGCGTTGACGTATCCTGTTCCGTAACATGAATACAAAAGTTGCGCACAATCAGGGTCTTCCGCATTCGCTGGAACGATTTTGAATGAAGTTCCAAAAAACACCTTGATATCTCTCAAGAATTGTATCCTAGGAATGATCGAGTAAGGACATGTTGATGTATGCAACATGATGGATTAACACGAACGTTCGAGGCGTAGGCTCGGCCATCCTACACCGCCCAACATCTTCGCTGCCCAAAATCATGAAGAGCAATACAAGGCACTGGTGTTGGTGATCCACGCAGCCTCCCCTCTGCAACTCAACTAAAAGCGCTCGGGTCGCTTGGAGAGCTATATCTTCTGGGGCAACGCCTGGTTGCGATATTGCTTCCGCGCAATGAAGCGCTCCTGTTGTTGATTCTGCTAACAGGCTGAGGGCATATCCGGGTGACCTAGAGATTGGGCGTTTAGTTGCAGGCCAATTGAGACCGTGCAAGAAAGAAAACGAACTTTCCGCTTTCGTTGCCTTTGTACACGTCGGAATACAGGTAGATATCAGGGATATAACGGTTCAGAACAGAACGGGCAGCCTCTATCATCCTATTTGAAAATTGCGGGTTGACACGAACAGCATGGCTATTGCATAACTCGGTAGGTTAAACAACAAAGAAGAACAGAGGAATTACAGACGCTATGCCTCTGATGCGTTTGATTTTCCCTGGTTCGACGAAATTTAAGGTCTTGACTTGCTTAACAATGGGACATAAAAATTGAGCTTCTCCGCCGCCTTCTGGAGGAGCACCACGCATTTTTATCTAGGATAGATTGTCGTGGGTGCACGTCGCTGTGTAGAATTCATAACGCACTCGTAATTCCAGGCCTTCTGAAATACCGAAGAGCTGCAAGTGTGGCAGTGTGACAGTCCGCAGGAGATCCACCTAGCTTATGTCAAGCTCGACGATGTGGCTTTGGTAAGAGTGGCGCTCACCGAAAGGTCATTGTCATCGGTGGTGATACCTCGAATGGTCAGTTGCAGGGGTCGTTTCGCGAAAGGAGCGAGCATGATAACTGGCTCCAAAAAATATCCTACAGAGCGTGATAGTGGACAGTCATGCATGACAGGACCACCAGAAATGACGCCTGGCTTTAGTAGAATAGCAGTTCCTGGACGCAAGAATGAAAAGACTCGGACAAGATGCATATGGTCTGGCACGACGCACCTGTTACAGAGATTTCAATGACAGTTCCATTTGTTACTTTTTCGAGCAGTCGTAGCAAGCTGATCTCATAGTCTGAAATAAGATGGTGTGAGTGAGTGTACTCTGCCTATTTTTATAACCTTTGGTACCTCTGAGGCCCGGATTTTTGTCTTCGGAACGAATTTTGTCGATTTTAACTGGCTTTCCACTAAGAATGGAGAGTACGAGGCGGAAGCGAAGGTAGTGATGTCCACTAAACTTGACTAGACTCCCGTTCAACGCCATCCAGGAAAGAGACTGATGGTAACTGCGTTTCTCACGGCTTGAGATCGTGAAGTACAATGTACAGAAGACGGTTGTGCCCCATGGGGTACGACAAGATTATCATCCTGCCAATCGCGCCGGCTTAGCGATCAAGGTCAATAGGCTCGTAGTAGTAGATGCTAGACATTGTCAGGGAGTTCGAGACCATTCAGAGGCTGAATGCAATGAGGTCATTGACGTATGCGAAATTCGCAGTTGGAATGCAACACAACGCGAGCGACTCGTTCCTCCCTCGCATCCAATCCGTCTTCTACGCCATCTTCGATGTTCGTCAGGGTCCAAAGATCGTACACCAAGTGCCTGAGGGTCTCATCGCTGTACCGTCGCCGGGACCTTCTATGCCGACTTCGGGCTCTGTTCCTCCGACGCCCCCTTCCGAAGCGCCAACAGCGACCAATTCTACTTTATCGACCAGCAGTTCCCGCACTTCATTCACCACACCAGGCGTAGAGCCGCCTAACCGTTCATTGAGCTCCTCGCAGAAACAGCCTCTCTCTGCCTCATCCGCCTTGTTCAACTTTGATGAAATCTCAAAATACGTCATTCCTCCTTCTGACCTGTGTGGGCGATTGGTGACGTGTTCCACAAAGCGACACCGCATCATTGGTTTGCCCTGCGCGCTCAAGGGAAAGTACCAACGAAACTATCTGATCTACAACCTCTGTTTCGTATTTGATCGAGAGGCGGACTTGCGCTGTTATGAACCAATCATCCGCAAAATAAGCCGAGTCTTAACCTCATGCGAGGTCGGTTGATATCTAAATCTGTTATTTGCATCGTGCCAATCTGCCCCTTACAGGAGGAGTCTGGCTTTCTATCCTCAGCTGACAAGTCACCCTCGTTACACACCATCCTAGAGCAATTATACGAGGACTTGAATTCCTATTCCGAGACGTCTATAGTGGTTGACCATTTCAACTCTCTTGAACTGAAAATATTTCCCTATTATCCAAACCCCCCAACAGTCAAGGACTGGATGGTTCCCCTGGCCCTGATTAACATCAACAAACGAATAGAAGATAACTGGGATCTCACTATGGTCAAAGTCAGTTTTCTAGACGTGGAGGCGATCCTGTGTTGATAATTCATAGGTGTGCAAATATATAGACGGCGTCAATCATGTCAGCCGAATAGCTCACTTGGCGGACTGCGATAAAGAATTGACACGTCTGGCAATCGCCCACCTTCTGTGAGTCAGAAGGACTACGTCTTATCTTTTTCTTACTTTAATTTCAAGATATTACCAAGTTATAATGGTCATTGATATTTTTCAGTTCTCCAACATGTATACTCTCCACAAGAATGTCCAATGGTTAGCAACCGAACGGCACGTACGGGATGAATGCGGGCCATACGTGACAAAACCAGGTTGGTAACTCTATTGTGAATTGTACTCTTACTCATATTCTGGTAGGACGGCAGATACCGGACTGGCCGCAGCTTTTACACCTCTATTCAAGATTAAAACCGGGGACTACCATCTTGGAATGGATGCAAACATACAGTATAAATCATCTAGGAATCGACGTCCGCCGTTTCGTCAGTTTCGGTGTTATCAAGGTATGTATACACCTCGATCTAATCTTTCGCTCGCTGACTTTGAAAGGGCTTCCTCCGCCGTGTGCACCGATGGCCTGTGCTTCTTTCGCTACCTGACGTACCCAGCGATGCGACGCAAAGCGCCCACGGGCAAGTAGATCCCCATGATATTACGGAACTTCCGCGAAGACGCGGCAAGAGTTTCTCCAACACAAATGTTGGTCTCTTCGGTCCTGATGACCAATCGAACCAACCCTCTGTGATACGCGGCCGCCCAACACCTGCAGACCTTCATGAAAGAGGGGCTTCACATCCCGCTCAACTCATGGGGCAGACAGCTGCCAACGGTACTATAATGGTGGCTTATGGGTCTATACCGGCTGGCGTCTCTGCAACGCGGAGGGCTCGGCGTGCAAGTGCAGCTGAAAAATTTCTCGAGCAACTCAGAAATAAAGATCTGCAAAGAACCGTGGTGGGACCCCTCTCGACCAGCCCTCACACGACATGGATGCATAAACCGAAAGAAGAGGGATCAAGATCTCGAGCTGCCTCTATGCTAGCCACCTTCACTGCAACTGCAGGCGCGAACAGCGCTACAGAGCAACAGCCTTCATTGGCAGTATCAGTGAAACATGGAAGCCCACTCAAGAACCCTAATGGTTCGCCCCCGGACCGCAAGGTGGCGCCAATAGCGCCGCATATGGTACCCGTTGCTCCTCCGCCCTCGCCAGTCTTCTCCAAGGCCACGCTACCACCGCCACCGCGCCCTCGCCTTTCTCGGTCACCATCAGCGCCCCATTTAGCGCAAAAGGGACAAAACTTGGCCACCCTTGGTGCGCAACCTGCTCACACAAAAGGTCCCCCTAGGGAATTGATACCGTTATTGGATGGTGATCATCATACTGACGAGCTGGCGGTACGGTTCGAGGTAGGTTGGCATTTGCTGGAACAATGGTTAGTCGCTATTGGCGGAGGTAAAGGCAGTGGAGACTACGGCAAAGTCGAGATAATTTATCAGTGATTGCGTGTTAAAAGAGTAGCGATTTCTTTTCACGTCTACTAATACATTGCACGTTCAGAGATCTACATGAAGGAATGTATGCCCATAGCGGTATCCAGCAAGCAGTAGAAATTGATCAAGTGTAGCTGATGCGAAGAGAAAGACTAAACGGCAATGTACTTGCTGTGACTGTAATTTCTCCACCTGGTGGTACGAGCTCCGACACTTTCTTCTGCAAATTCGGTCTGGTTGCTTCCTCCAACTGTGGGGGCGCCTGTAGATAGATTTGCTTGTTCAGTGTTGACAGGGAAGGCTTCTTGATTTGACTGGAAAAAATGTGTCATGACCCATGTGTCTAAGAATGCTGACATTGGATACATACATATCTTGCTTCTCGATAAGCATGTCGATCAGCCCTTCCACAGGGAGTTCCGAACTTATCGACATATCCACGGCTTCACCGCCACAGACCGGACAATCTGCACGTTTCTCATGCTCGAAGGTGTAAGAATAAACTCCATCAGTACCAATGAGCATGAAATAGTTATTCAGATAGGCCGCTGAGCTGGTGGCGATTTTGAAGGCCTCGTTGCAGCAAGATGCTGATTGAAATAGCTCAGTAAGGGTTGACGTTGGCTGATGAATATACGCGCTCACCGGCAATGATAGCGTTCGTGGACGCGATGGCGGGTATGATATTCTTTACGACTCCTTGAGTGAGTGACCACGTTACACCTTCGATGTTGAATTCCTGGGCACGCTTCACGGCTGTCTTATACAGCCAGGTAATATGCTCTGCATCGTCCGTGTCCATCTTTTTGTCTATGCAGCAAGGGTGGAGTGAGGACAGGTTGAATAAGACAAAGTCGAGTAGTTCTTACCTCCATGCACCCGAGGCCATTCCAAGACAGATGCCCATTCGATACAATGTTCAGGGAGTCGTGGAGTGTTGGCGATAGTGCAGATAGGGAAAGCCGTTGGCTTGTTGAGCATATCAAGGGAACATTCATAGCATGAGGTAATGGAAGGTAAGATGACTCTAGCCTGTCCCTTGAATCCTCGAGGGTCTGTCAGCCCTCATGAAAGTAACTAGGACTGTGCGGTCACTACCTTCAGTTCCGCCATCTATGAGTGGTTTCAAACTTTCTTGATTCTCTGGATCTACCATATTTACTAGAGTGGCGTTAATCCACCGGCGTGCTTCGACAGAGTCCAAACCACAGATGACAAGATTGAATTGCAGGTAATAGTCTTCATCCTTATCCTGAATTTTTCCAAAGTATCTATAGCGGCAATCATCAATCCAGACAGGAATTTGACATCTTGGTATGACTTACGGTGTCACTTTCACGCCAGGAACGCGCTTCATGATAAAATCCGCTGCAACGGTAGCTTTGGATTTTCCGACGTCTTTCTGTCTTTTCCACATGTAGGTCAGGAAGTCTAGTGTATGAATGTGTATGATAGAATTTCACCTAAAAAGAAATTGACGATTAAGGTTACTGATGTCAATCGTGTCCATATCTATAACATGAATGTCCTTGAAACCAGTCAGTGCGAGATTTGCCAAGATCTCGCAACCTAGACCTCCAGCACCGATAACAAGTATCTTAGCCTTGTTTCTCAAGAAGTCTTTGACCTATCGGAAACGTGGAGGTCAGGGTATATGCAACTGGGTGCATTCATGAGTTTCATACCTCGTTGCCAGCCAAGAAAGCTGGATCTGTACGAGGACCATGCGCATCAAGGATCTGGTCTATGTGATGGTAACGGCCAGGCCAGTCATGGGGGGCGGCAAAACCATTGGATTGGAGGGACATTTGAGGGGAACGTCTTAGAGAAAGTGGCTGAGGAGTATTACATAAGTCACCGGCATGGACACCTTAACCGCCACCATCTCTAAATCAGTGTCCTTCATTGATGCTTCAATACGGTTCATTATCGGTCTCAGCATCGTCCTACTTCTCTCTCTCTTTCTCGCTTGCTCCTACCGTCAGAAAATCATAAAGAAAAGAGACAAAATACTTCAGCTTCTCCTCAACATCTTCATACCTACAGCCGTCTCATGGGAACATGATTATTCCAAACTATTCAGGTACAGCAAAAGCGAAAAGCAACACCTTATTGGACTCCCTTTGTCCAACCTTCTGCAAACGATATGTAGCGGTGGTCTCGAGCTCAGGGACGAAAACGACTTTGCGCCCCTCTTATCTGGCCGACTTCGAGTGTCTGGCTGGACGATAGCATTAAACTTTGAACTGGTTTGGTGGGTTCGAGCCTTTTTTCGCATTACGCTAGATAAACACTTTCCTGGCATGGTACGTTCGGTTGGATACAATGATTTGCGCTGACAATTACGCAGTACCAATCACCCACACCGGGTGTGTATATGGAGCTATGATTATTAGATCAGTTTTGACCTTCTTAACTCGACGTTAGGACAACCATTGGAACTCGCCGCAGGGTTCCCGGAAAACGATAAGGATGTCTTATCTCAGACTCTCCTGTATGACCTAGACCTGGTCCCTTATGGCTATCTTGAAACTGCGATCCGCGATATCAAACAATCACAAGTGGAGGACAGTTTGATTGTTTTCGAGTTTTCAACAGTTGGCCGGCGTGTTTCAAATTCCTGCTCCTCGTTCATTATGTGCAGTGTGCCATTTCTGGAGGACGAATCTAGAAAACGGGTTTCGACTCCCTTGCTTTCATCCTTACATCGCGTGGTCCAACTTCTCTCCGATTATGGGTTCAAAATACAGTCAATATGCGACATTTCATCGTCTCATGCAAAAGTTTTGCAGCAAAAAACTCACCATCTTGTGGCGGACACAGTAATCAGGACTTCGTTCACTGGAAGTAAAGGATTAGAGCATTGGAGGAAGGCCAGACTATTGTTAACCTGGGAGGCTGCACTTCTTGCAGACGGCCACATGTCAAGATGGAGAATAATGTGTAGTCCTGACAGCACTAGACAAGCGTATATTGTAGATTCTTAGTATGACAGCGTTTCTATCATTGCATCTACCACACGGAGGGCATCTGGTATAAGGAATTTCTCGAATTGCAATGCGGCTGGTGTGCTAAGAGCATGTCAAATTTCAGGTAATCGAGCTCCCATGCAGAGAATGGCTTACTCCCAAGCAGTGACTCGCCTCACGGGCGCTGTCAGTTTCAGAAAACACCTCTTTTGCACTTCAGCGGCTATCTCGGCACCCGCACCAGCTGTCATTCCCGCTTCGTGGACGATAATTAACCGGCCGGTCCGTTTGACACTTTCTGTCACTGTTTCAACATCCCAGGGTAATAAAGACCGCAGGTCAATTAGCTCAATCTTCGCCCCTCGCAGGGAGTTGGGTATATGCCGCTGAAGACTAGGTGGGGGAGATGATAGCATATGAATGGCTGCTTCACAATGGTACACTGGTGTTCCCCAGGTCAAAAGAGTGAGGTCAGATCCAGGTATCAAGGTCTCTGCCTTGCCGAGAGGCAGCTCGAAGTCATCGATAGGAACCTGTTCCACTATTCAATGTCAGTTTGGAAAAGGTAAAAGATGACAGAGGCAAACCTGCCGATCGATACAAGATCTTGGGTTCCATGAAGATGACAGGGTTTGGATCACGTATCGAAGCTAACAGCAGCCCCTTGGCCTGCAAAGGTGATCGTGGAATGACGAGCTATTATACACTTGACGTGAATTTCGGCGAGTCATATGGCAAGGGAAGTCCAGACCTTCAATCCAGAGGCGCCCATGAAAAATGCTTCTGGAGATTGAGAATGGTATAGCCCGCCGTGTCCCTGTGAAGCACCGCGTAAGTTACCATTGAGGAAGGGATGGCGTGGACCTTACAACAGACATGGTTGGCGTACGTATTGTCAGCCCACCAACGTTATATTGTCCACCGGAGCGGTACCTTATCTTAGCAGCCTCATTCACTATCTTGCAGGCAAGTTGCCGTTTAAGTGAACGGGATTTCATTGCGACAAAAAAAACTATACCTGGTCGAAGGCTGGGAAGATGTAATCCGCAAATTGTATTTCTGCGATGGCCGTATGACCCATCATAGCCAGACCAATGCCGAAACCAGCAATGCCCTGTTCAGTCAGCGGGGTATTGAAGACGCGCTCTTTCCCTGCCGATTGGTCAATACACAACACAGCTCCATAGCATTAGTACTAACCAAATTCCTCAGCAAGGCCCTGTGTGTTATTCATTGAGTATCGCAGCCGTCGTGCAGTTGAAGGCTCACCATTGTGCATCTGAACACGCCACCGAATGCCACGTCTTCGCCGAACACAACTGCACTCTCATCTCTCATCAGTGCGATGCTGTTGGATTTCTTAGCTTGGAGAAACCGGAAGATGAACAAAGAATAACATACCTCATGGCATCTCTGACAGCCTGATATGTATTCATCTTGCGAGTCTCCCGACCGCCAACGATGGTCCGACGAGGACCAGATGGGCCTTCGTCCGCCCAGACGATGCCCGGAGTGCGCAAAGCAGTATCTCTAGTAAGACGTAATAGGGTTGACGTTGTGACCGAGGGCATATGACCGCCAGCTGGCGGGGGGTCTGCAGCGGCGGTTGAAGAGCATCGGGACTGCTGGGGTTAGAAGTGAGTGAGCTACGGTGGTGGGACTTGGAGTACGCATACAGAATTGAAAGGAGAAGTTCCAACGGTGCGGCAAGTGAGCTTCAGACGTGTGGAGCGCATGACAGAAGGAGCAAGTCAAGATCCGGGGAAATTCACCACGGGCGCACAACATTTGCAGGAGAGGCAAATGTATGCGGCGTTTACCTAGTTTGGTATACTCGCCCCGCCTCTATTCACGGTGGCCTACAGAGCTCAATGATGGAGAACGACTTCTCTTTCGTCGCTCCAGAGGGCGTCTACACCGTAACTGAAGAACACAAATCTACAGCCGCCGCCCAAAATATAGGCCCCTGCCCGTTCCCGACCAAAGTCTCATCCATCGTTGTCCGGTTTTCTCCAACCAAATCGAGTGGACCTCCCGCCCTTGCTCAGCTGCTTGGTGCAGGAAAAGAAGTGAAGAAGGACAGGGTTACCAAAGAACGTGAAGATGGAATCAGTCTGTCTAGCAGCGAAACGCCCGATGATAGCACATCCTCATCACCGGAACACACAACATCTTCCGCACCCGAGACACACACACCCTTTGCACACCCACAACCTCATGCCCCTGGCAAGAAGAGAGCCAATACTCGGCCTCGAAACAGCATCAAAACCTCTTCAACAACCTTTATTAACCGTATCCAGACCGTCGAAGGCTTGACCAAAGCTCTGCAATCGAAACAGGGCGATACCAATTTTATCTTCTATAACCTGGGCAAAAGCTTTTTGTGGGTAGAGGCTGGTTCGAAGTCGAAGGTTGGTGATCAAGGCACCATAGCAGTTATACTCATTGATCATCGATCATGTAGGAGCCCCTGACCAGGATTACGTTTTCAGCACACCCAACGTGCCATAGCGTGAACACATTGACAGCATCCTCTGAGCATATGGATGTCATCATAGGCTTCGCAACTGGCGACTTGATATGGCTTGGTATTCAATCGTTGTCAGCAAACAAAACGAAAGGCTGACAACCCAGCCAGATCCAATATCCTCTCGATACGGGCGCCTGAACAAGCAGGTACGGCCTATTGGCCTTCTGAGGATTTACCACTAATGTATTGAAACAAGGGCTGTATATCCAATTCCCCATGTACCGCAGTCCGATGGGTCCCTTCGTCGCCTACACTTTTCCTTGTTTCTCACGCAGACGGCACCATAATTGCTTATGACAAGGAGCGGGATGATGATAGTTCATTCGTACCTCAAGATCCCACACATTCAGTGGTAAATGGTTCTCTCTCTGGCAATTCCACTTCGCAAGAATGGGATCCGGCAGATACTATCTTCGTCACAATGCCGCCATGGCATCCCGTGATGTCTGGAAATGTTAGTTCACCGACCGGTAAGGCCGAGAAGGAAAAGGTCGCCAAAAACCCTGTGAGCCATTGGAAAGTCTCACGTCGGAAAATCGTCGGTAAGAAACCAGGGTGCTCGCGTTAAATCCAGTAGAACCGAATCTTTTAGACTTTGTTTTTTCCCCGGATGTGAAATATGTCGGTGCCATTTCGGAGGATGGTTGCTTGAGGGTCATCGATGCGATGTCAGAGCAGTTAGTGCCTTGCAGCTTCTTCACTTAGTATGCGAGTGTCAAGACACCTCTAGGCTTGTGGATTGCTATGCTTCATACTTTGGAGCTCTGACATGTGTTGCATGGTCGCCTGACGGACGTTTTATACTCGTGAGTCCTTCCACGTGTTAGCACATAAAGCGATTAAATTCGCGTCAAGACAGGTGGACAGGATGATTTGGTAACGATAACTTCGCCCTGGGAGCAACGCGTGATTGCTCGGTGTCAAGGGCATTCATCCTTCGTCTCTGCCGTTGCCTTTGATGAGCTTCGCTGTGACGGTCGGACCTACCGGTTTGGTAGTGTTGGAGAAGACAATAAACTGGTTTTGGTTGGCATAGACTCTTCGAGAGATTCCCTTCGCTGACTCTTCAAAATCCATAGTGGGACTTTTCAAGTGGAGCTCTACACCGTCCAAAGACACAGGTAAATTTCATTCTTTATGGCTTTTAAATCTCTCATCGAAGCGTATCAGGCGTCATATCACCATCGCATGTCTATTTCATCAACTCCCTCTCTCGCTTTCCGACGCGATCGCTCCGCACTATTTCTTCCGTCGACGGTCTCTCCTGACAATGTGTCCCCCCACTTTCATCCTGCCCCATCTCGCAACGAGGTTGCTATTGTTCAACCAGTTTTGGCAAGTCCCCAAAAAACGATACCTTTTTGCAGAGAAATGATAGACAGGTCCTAGTTTAAACAGGTTGACACTGACCTCCTCTCGGATATCGCGTTCCTCCCAAGTTCTATATTAACCGCCACGAAAACCGGTCATCTCAAGTTGTGGATACGACCTCTTGCGCCCCGAACACGAGTTACAAAAAACCGGTTGCCAGCTGCGGATGGGTCTGGAATTCCAGAAGTCGCTCCTTGACCGTGTTAACATACCCTCTAAATATCCGAGTTGCCGTAATTTATTGCTAGGGATTGATTCTAGACCTGTAAACTGTGGGCATGGTTTTGGCTATATTTGATCATGTCTGTGGCAACTCCCACCGTACTACAAAGACCCCTAAAGTTTCCATTACTACTACCAAAACCTCCACAGCCGCACCCCGTACCACTATCGCGTCGCCGCGTATATGGACATCTAAATGCGGTTCGCGACCTTCAGCGTGAAATGGACGACCTGAGCGAGGAGGAGAACGAACTTGAAGATATAGTAAGCCCAGTTCCATTTCACATCAAGCAACTGTTCAGATAATCATTTGATTAGAATATGCATCTTCATAATAGGGGTTTCAGTTTCTTAATCCCAATTGGGCGCATGCTTACACAACAGGAAGAAAAGAACGATGTGAGTCCCCAGGCAGACTGTATTCTGCGCAGGTCGTATTGACTACCTGTTTTCCAGGCCGATGAGGAAACAGATGGGAGTGGCTCAGAGCAGTCAGATGGCGGACCTTCGCTTATGGAAGATGATGGTGAAAACGAATCAAACCCAGACCTGGATGCGAGCATGGAAGACTTGGACGAGGTACCAGACTCAGAGGACAATGAAGGCGACATAACGGAAGACCTGGACGATGACTCTGGTTCTCTCTGAACGCCTCTTAAGCTGAGTTCTATCACGGGTCCTGAATGTAATCCGTTGTCAAGCTCCATAAGCCAATGCCGTCGACGGAGTGGCTTGTACTTCTTTCCGAAGATTTGGCAAATGCCTCGCGACGGTTGCGCAGTTCCAGGGATCTCCTCATTAGTAGGCCTGTACTACATTGATAAAACATGACCATTTCCGTGTTTTTTAAAGAGGTACCCGCGAACATTTTCTAAGCCTACCCCCGGAACGACGTACAATTTCTCTACAAGTACGATGGCCCCACTGTATCAAGTGTGGGCAAAGTCAGTACTATCACTCGCTGTTGCTAATCGCCTCAGATAAAAAATTCCAGAGTGCTTGCGGATTCTTGTAATCATGATGCACGATACTGACTAGCCATCGATGGTCGCGTACATGCTCGAGCAGTGTCCTTGCCTCAGTATCTGGAGGGTAGAACGAAGCCCAATCCGACCAGATGGCAAAAGCTTCTTCCTGTATCATTAATAGATTAGTGTTTGGTTCGGAGCGTTGATGCTACCACGTTTACCTTCCAGGACAGAAATGACTCGGGTTCGATGATCGTTGTCTGGACGACTTCTTGTCCAGGAAAGATACCCCAAGTAACTGCACTGCGCCCATCCTCAATAATATTTGTTCTGAACTCTCCCTATTGATAATGTGGATCAAGTACATATTCATATCAACCAAAGATGTTTCTCACCCTGTTGTTGGCAGCTAGCCAGTGGATCACGGAGCCCTCTCGCTGTGCCCGCTTCTCGATTAGATCTACATCTACCTTTTCGCAGAAAAATTCAACAAAACTCTTTTGAAAGACATATCCGTGCCTGGGTCCCCAACCCACTACCGGATCCGATGAACTGGCGCCATCAATGGCTGGCTGAGATCCTACCGTCCACCAGGACTTGCTGGTAAGGCGCTCGAGATGAGACATGATCGTTTGCGATTCTGGTGAAAGAGGGGCTTCAGAAAATGGTGTCCCTGTTATCTTGCCTCTTAAATAATCCAAGAAGATTACTGTAAGGTCATCCAGCGCCTTTGGGCTCGTCCACTGGACGGCTGGGTGGGTATTCTATCCTTCGCATTGAATTTCGGGATGAGTCGAATTATTTTAGTAAACCATACCGATAACGCCTGGCTTCCCCAGAGTCCTTGATCACCGAAGGCAGGACTTTTGTAATCCCCAAATCTTCCATTGGGAAATTCGTCCCATGTGGCAGCATTGTTGAGTTCCCCACGACCAACTTCCCCGTCAGTAGTCGGAATCGATGCAAGACCTTTTGTAGCCGAATCAGCAGCTATTATTGGGGTAATGAGGTATTCCGAATCAGGGGCTTGGGGTGAACCAGAGCCGTCTGGAAGGTTCTGTGGGTATATTGTGAAGGGATGAGCAGTAAAGTAGTATAAAAACTCACTGCTATCAGTTTGTTATGAACATGCTCTGCGGTTCCAATCCATTGTAACTTTTCCAATATGCGTTGCACGCTTTTTTCCAAATTCAAAGTAAAGAAATGGACCCCGTACGCGGTCTTATTTGCTATAAGATTCCTGACCATATAGACGGCTAGCAATATACCGTATTCCTTAACTAGTTGGTCATCATGCTACGGCGTTAAAATGACTACCGTTCTGCGCTCAATACGAAATGGGAACAAACCTTGATAGTGTCAAGTTCCGTCAAAACTGATACTGGTACTTTTGTACCGCATAATTTCGTTATGCGTTTGAAGGATGAGAATGTTTGTATAGGCATGATACCCGGGATGATTGGGACGCCGATGCCTGAAGCACTGCGTCAAGACAATACGCTAATTGGATGTAGCTTAGACAAACCGCTCTTGCGAACCCGATTCACCCACGAAGCAAAATTTTCTGTGTCATAAAACAGTTGTGTTATTATGAAGTCTGCTCCTGCATCGACTTTGGCCTTCAAATATTCAATCTCTTCGTCTGCATCAGTTGTAGATTCTGGATGACCATCAGGATACGCTATCGGATAGGGATCAGCAAACATTCGAAAAGAAAAACAGAGATGCAATGCACCTGCAACCCCGATGCAAAAATATGTTGCGTACTCTGGTATGGAACGGATGTATCTCACGAGATCATCACCGTGCTTGAAGCGTGGATCGATTGGAAGCCATTCCTCTGCGCCCCGCGGAGGATCTGCTCATCTCATTTGAACCCCCAATCAGAAGAGCGACTCCTAATGCCCACCTCCTCTGAGGGCAAGAATGTTTTGTATGCCACAATCCTTGGCTGCCTAAATATCCTGTTGTTGAGTTAGTTTGCTGGTGTATTATTCAACCTACTTTCAACGACTCGTCGACCATGCCTTGCTCCATATTGGTACAGGTCAAATGGAGTACAGTGTCAAGGCCATGGTCAACATGCGTAAGGGTAGCCAGCTCTAAGCTGCGGTCTTTGGTACTTCCTCCTGCACCCCATGTAACGCTTATGGCAAGCGGATTCAGAGCTGCAAGGCGCGAAATCCTGGGAAGGAGATTCTCGAATCCCTACAGATTCCGGTATCAGGATGATGCCAAAATTTGAAGCAGTGCGAGAAATTTCTGACTTGTTCGGTGCGCGGAGGGAAAAATTCGAATGTATAGAACGGCTTTGAGCTCGCCGCAATTTTGTCAGTGAGCCTCATTTTTTGCGCTTCAGGCTCGCGCCATCCAGCCGAGTAAAGATGTCGTACTTGGCGTTTGGTCAGGTGATTTGCTAATTGACGCGAGCAGTGCCCGCCCAAGATTTGCTGGATTGTCTCTACACGACTCCTCTCCCTAATCAACATGGAAAGTTCATCGACACCCGCGGCGACGGACTTCTCTTCTACACCACCAAAGCGTACCAAGATTGTGTTACTTGGCGACCAGAGTGTTGGAAAGACTAGTCTAATAACAAGGCGAGCATGCTCATCCTTGCGCCCGCGCTGGCATTATGCTTATACCCGCCGTCTCTAGATTTATGTATGATACTTTTGATAACACCTACCAAGCGACTATTGGTATCGACTTCTTGAGCAAAACGATGTACCTCGAGGACCGGACTGTAAGGCTGCAATTATGGGATACAGCGGGACAAGTGAGCTTTCACGGCACGTTCGCCAGCTCCCAATTTACCCTGAACACCAGGAACGGTTCCGTTCATTGATACCCTCTTACATTCGCGATTCCTCCGTTGCAATAGTCGTTTTCGATATCACAAGTGCGCAGCTAGGCTATATCTATTAGCTTCGTGACAACTACTCCCCATTTAGATCGACAATCGTTCCTATCAACGTCAAAGTGGATAGACGACGTGAGATCTGAACGAGGAAACGACGTGATAATTGTCCTAGTGGGTAATAAGGCAGATCTATCTGACAAGCGGTAATAGTCTCCATGCATTGATGACGTGTTCCTCAACTCATAACTTTCAAGCCAAGTGACGCTGGAGGAGGCAACTGCCAAAGCGGGCCAACTGGGTATCATGTTCATGGAAACGTCAGCAAAAGCAGGACATAATGTCAAGAGCCTGTTCAAGAAAATCGCATTGTCATTGCCAGGTATGGAGAAGGAAACACAAAACGATACAAGTACAAGTGAGTCGCGTTTTCTTATGCTAGGTCGCAATGTAACTTGAATGTATCTTAGGAATCGATGTCAAGTCACAATCTGTCGGCGAAGTCCCAGAAGCTTCTCAGTGTAATTGTTGATAAAGTTGTTCCCTCGTTCTCTTATCGTATGCCTATGATGTATCACTTTCCCAACCATGGACTTGTCAGCTTGGAGGTTACTCGGATGTTATACACGACACTGTCAGCCACGATTCATGGTATTACCTGCCCCTCTTGGATTTGCATCCGTGAATTGCGCCCAATTTTCTTGTTTCTGCCTCAATTCCTCCGCTTTCTCGTCACCCTCGCGGGTCCCATCCATTTCAGAATATGTCGTGAGCCTTTCTGTCGAAGTCGGCGCTTCTTGTGAAGCACGCCTACAGCGCAGTAAGTTGGCAGAGCAGGGAGAATGGCTGATTGCACAACGTACCCGCCTCCTGTGAGGATATTACCTCGCTGACGCTCAACTTCTAGATATTCGTCGATCGTCATCGTCGGAAGTTGATGACTGGGCCCGAACACTTGAGCTTGTAGGTGTGCTCGACTAGATGCTTCAGAAGGAAGGATAGTGAAGGGGCGAAGGGGCTAGTAACAACGTAAAGACGTGATGGTGACAATCCGCGGTTACCATAAAGCTCACCTTGCCGTTTGGATCAAACAAAGGGTCTGTGCCATCCTGTCCCCGATTGAACGAGGAACGTGAATCCAGCTTCCATTGATCCTCCTCATGGGCGGCAATATGGTGATGTTCACGTTGCATCCCTTCCTCAGATCCTCTTCCCGAAGGTGGTAGGGGTGCTTTTTGAAGCAGTTCCCGCTCTTGTTGTGTACTTTCTATATGGGCTTGAGCTTGCAAATACATAAGACGCAGGAGGAGTAATGTCGCCTCCCTCACTGCATCTTCGGTATCTGAATCTGGCTCGTCATCTTCGAGGGGGTACGGCTGATTGCTCGACGAAGGAAGCAACGCCAAAATAAGGTCGAAATCATTGGTTCCTTCTGAGTCGACGGGACGTAGCCCACGTCGCTTGCGGATGGCCTGGGGAGTGCTGAGCAGAAAGTTAACAGGTTATGGTCTGATGCTCACCTCT
Organism: Amanita jacksonii TRTC168611; assembly: GCA_000497225.1. NCBI lineage: Eukaryota > Fungi > Basidiomycota > Agaricomycetes > Agaricales > Amanitaceae > Amanita > Amanita jacksonii. Next base: position 407,417 of record KI546415.1, read on the forward strand.
ATTTTGGATCTTAATTCCTTTTCTCTCTGGTATTGTTTGATTTTAACTTCTCGTCTCTGTCTTGCGTCGCGGATCAGGGAGACTCTTTGCTCATATAACGAACGATCCGATCCCGAGATGACAACATAGTCCTCAAGGGTGGACAAGAAATCCTCCAGATGTTTCTTTATCAATGGGGGTCATCGACATGCCAAACGAGCAGTAATCCGCACGTGCCTGTGTTTGGCCAAGAACTCGTAACCTGTCATCTCGTTCTGTGGCCCTGACTCGACCGTACGCTTCGGATAGGACATAGGGGACGAGGAGATATACAAGATCTCTGGACCCAATGTCTTCCAGGGATTCATTTGGACTAAACAGTGCTAGCGAGGTTATCCGTGACTGGACCGCATTCAGATCCTTGAGGCATGCTTGCACCAGCTCCTAGAATGTTTGGTGAAGACAGATACAAGGGGAATAGGATTAAACGCGCACCTGAGTCTCTACTTCTACAGTTGGTAAGTCATACGCCTTGGAAGCGTTGGACAAGGCCTTTGAGAAGAGTTCTGAGAGCGACATCACTTGATATCATGACGTAATAATGTCACAGATCATATCGCGCGGAATATGCGTCACACCCCATCCAATGCAGCCGGATTCTCGTCCCTCCAAAAAAATTAAATTGGACAATGCTGACCATGCCGTATTTGATGACCCTACGCTTCAACAGCGAGCGTCAGAAATATGCCACTCAGGCTCAGTTGAAAGTGGCTTTCTCCCGGGTAAAGTCTTCATGTCATGGGCACCTTCCCCGGGAAGCACCAGGTTGCAAGCAATAATCGAAACGGAGGAAGTGACCGACTATGGTGCTCAATCCACGCACAGGTTCTTTGTTGTCTTTACCGGAGCATGCTCACAATTCTTCGCTGATCTGGCCCTTAAATCACACGATGAAATATCGTTGTCACTCAAGGGGGCGCAAGTAGAGAAAATGGACAAGCCCTTGCGTAGTTGCACTCTGGAAATGAAGCTTGTCTATACCGAAGGAGTTATTCTCATGTACCGAAAGCGCGTCTCTGGCCTCGACGCAGGAAAGATTGTTGATACTTTCGAATGTGCGTATGTCCCATCTATCATGGTTCTTGAGTCTCAAACGTTGTGCCAAGTATCGCAGAATTGGTTCGCTTCTCCTGAGCGGGAAGGTAATTCCATGAACTTTGCCTCTTTTCCGCATCCTGATGTCTCGAGAGTCCAAGACCCTCAAGATGATTTTTTAACAGAAGACGTTCCGATAACGAAAAAAGAAATGAGACGGCTAAATAAAGCTAAATGTGCGCAATCAAAAGCCGCTGCCGCAAGGGGGAGTTCCGATGAGAGCCCAAGACCAGATCAGTTCGAGATTGTGAATGAAGGACTAGGTTCTGGCGCCGGAAGTGAAACAAGAATCATTGAATCAACGGACAATGGTGTCATAAAAGCTGGTTTGCAGACAGCTACGGTACTAAATACAACTCTTTCCAGACTAACTGCTTACAAAGTTCTGGTTTAGCACACGTATCATCCTATCGGAGACATTGCTCTTGGGCAAGAAGCCAACATCATTGGAGTTGTCGTCAACGCACCTTTCGCTGCTAGGACACGTACTGGAGGCGAGTACTTGCACATCCTTCCCGGGTAACTTCCTATCTTGACCCTATAGTTAGAGTGGTGCATCAACATCAAGATGGTGGATCCGAGTTCTCTGGGTGGTGCGAATTCCCTAGAAGCATTTGCTGTCAATTGTTTCACCAAAAGTCACTTTTCCTGGCTGCCACAACCCGCTATGGGGGACGTTTTGATGTTGAGGCGTGTTCAGGTCATACTGGTCTCCTGTCTTTTGCGCTGGTCTTATTCCGTACCAGATACATCAAGTTCAAGGCCATCTCAAAGGCACATGTTATCACAATCGTTTTCAGTGGGCTATTTACTCGCCGGACCACAAGAGAGTACATCATGGCGAATTCAGTGACTCCCAAAACCGTGGGACACGGTCGAACGGCGATGGTTCTTGGATCCCGTTTTTCGATGCTGCCCGTCCAGAGATGGATTATTGCATTAGACTAGCTGCGTGGTTCCGTGAACATCAGAAGCAGGGGCAGGAAGTTCAACAAGTCGGTGCCGCGCCAACCCCCGTCTCTTACGAGAAGATGGGTGGTGTAAAGCGACTTCATCGTCTCATCGAGGATGCTGGTCCAGAGGTCCCTCCCAATGGGTACTTTGACTGTACTGTGGAGGTGAGATATTTCTGTCTCTATTCAGATCTCAACGCCTTAATCATGCTAGGTAATACATGGCAACATGAACAACAACGATGTTTACAGTCTCTTTGTCACTGACTACACCAAAAATGACCTCGTCACGCCCTCTCAAATCGATTTATGCCCAGATGGATTGGCCGACTATATCCTCAAGATGGAGATGTGGGATGCTGCGGCTAAGCTCGGGCCCACTATGGAGGCTGGATCTTACTATCTGATATCAAATGCCCGTATGAGAGTCAGCCGAGGGGGTTATGTTGAAGCCAAATTAGTTCTACCAAGGATTACCAAGCTGAATGAGGAAGATGCGGACAGAATTCCTCACCTCAAAGAGTTGCTGGAGTAAGTAGCGTGGTCTATTTTCAGTTGAGGACGGCTGAAGATAAATGCAGGCGGAAAGAAAGCTGGAATAACCAGCAGGGCACACCGTTGGAAATCGAAGATAAGCTGATTGAAGAGGCTATTGAAGATCAATTTTTTAATTGCATTGTTGAGGTCGGTGGAATGTGATACTTCATTTGACCATGTTAATGAGCCGTCTAGGTGCTGCATGTCACAGACAATGGCTATGGTCCACCGTCAATCTATATCACTGACTATACCGAGCACCCTTGCCTTGGGGAATCGAATTTTGATGGGGACTGGTTTCGAGGCCTCGAAGGTCGCGTAGCCAAAATCTCCCTCTGGGATTCCCATACTGCAATGGCAAAGTCTATCACTCCTGGCTTCTACTACTTCATCAAGAAACTAAGATTTAAAATGAATATGCGTGGGTACTGCTTTGAAGGAGACCTACGAGGGCGTGAGCGGCTGATACACCAACTGAATCCGAAACAGCCGAGCGATGGGCTTCAGCATTTAATTCAGTAGGTATATCAGGTTGGAGAATGCGACGCTTCACTTTTCCTTCTTCAGGCGCAAAGGTCGTTTTTTACAGCATTCGCATGCGAGGAACACCCCAGAAACATCACTCCAATCAAGCGGTAAATCACCGGCGACGTCTCAAAGCTCCTCTGCCCAACCTAGTAATCTTCAGGCTCCAGTGGATTCCCAGGAACGTACAGGTTCGACTCCGGAAACAAGTCTTATTGAACGGCTCCGAGTTTCTAGTACCACTTCCAATAAGGGACACACGGCTACCAGCGCACACAGGGACAAAATGGAGACAGTGAAGCGGTATACTAGCCTGAAAGAGATGATCGATAAGGAAACATGCCCATCTAAATTCCTCGTCCGAGCACGGGTTATCGACTTCTATCCATTTTCGTTGAAGGATTGTTCGCAGCAATGGTGTAGTCAATGCGATAAGCGGTCAGTGGAAGTCGTTTTCAGGAGGCCAGGCTACTCAGCATTTACAGAATCCCCGCTAAATTCAAAGCATGCGTCGAGTGTGTCGACACGACGCATGAATACGTTACGCATCGTTATCAGGTCTTCCTCATGTTGGAGGATGGCGCCGGTACAACAGCAGTAGTGTCAGTCTACGACAAGGTATTCCGACCTATCTTAAACTTGACGTTCCATTAATTCACTCAAAAGTCTCACCTTTTTGATGGCCTTGAGCGAGCAAACCTTTCCGAAAACTCTGAGGCATATGATAAGTTCCACGCACGCGTCGCCTCCCTACTCGGAAACCTTGTTAACGTACACGAGAGTCGCAAGCTTATTGATGCACAGGCAGAACCACAGACTGAGGCTCAAGAGCTGGAGATTGTAAGCTGGGATGGTCCAGATGGTAAAAGAGCCTTCGGGTTGTACCGCTGCAGGAACTATACATACGAAGTGTAAAAAAAGTGTTGCACACAAGCCCTCGAGGTTTGCACTAGAAAGCAGTTATTAGGTAGGCACTATAGCCAAGTGGTTACGGCGACAGATTCGAATTTGTTCGATTATCTGTTCCTCTCTGAGGGCGCAGGTTCAAATCCTGCTGGTGTCGAACTTGTTTTTTTTGGTGACGTTGTCAACAAAACATGTGATGTCTTAACGCTAATAAATAGTCCGTAATCTACTTGTAGGGAATGCCTGGAAGCGTGAGAAAGGCGTCAGCCCATTGTAGTAGACTTAATGACAGTTCCTAACCATTTTGTATCTAAGGCACGTTGTAAATCATAGAAAGACGAAGTAGTGACGAAACATACCCTCTGAAATTCGTCATATGCCGTACTTCTGATATTTTCATGGGCATTACGTATAATATGCATCATCTCATCCGCAGCTTGTCGCTCGTTCAGGTACAGGGCAAAACGGTCCCGGAGGCGCCTGATGGTTGGCTCGCCCTTAAAGGATGGTAAGCCCGAATCAAGCATCAATTGCACAGTGTTGATGATCTGCTCGGCATATGGTCGTATAGCTAAGAATGCTTTCACTGTAAGGGCCTGAAACATTTGATAACCTTGAGAATTGCGACCACCCATAAGTATCACCATTTCATGGTTTAGCTTGAATGAACTTGGTTCAAATTTGACGCCCTAGTCTATTTGATCAGCTACCAATAAGGAAATAAGGGTAGAACGCACTCCTGGACGTAATCGTCGCATGAGTAAGTCAGCATAAGTAGAGTCAGATAAAGGGCACATATCTATGTCAAATAGGAATCCAAAATCTACAAACACAGGGTAAGTGGTAACAACCTCTTGGTCGATATGCTTACCAACGTGCACGACGTGACCCTCTCCATCTATCATGATGTTCCCATTGTGTCGATCCTTGATCTGTAAGATGTAACAAGCAACAGAATAAGCAGCCATGGAATGTATGAAGTTCAATCGAGCACGTTGAAAAGCGGTGGAGTCTTGACCGCCATATTTGGCCGTAAAGAAATCCAATAGATCATTGACTTTAGCACGACCCATTTCATCGCGCGATGTGGCATTAGGGACAACATCTATGACCCCAGTCTAGACAGATGATAAGAAGAGCAAAGCATTCGATGTCTATGAGGACATACTCCTGGACCAGTCGCAGTAACGCGATAGGGGAAGAGGTATAGCGGCAGGCCAACGCCCGTAAAAATGTTTTTGAACATCGCAATAACCTGAAGCGCTAACAAGTCTTGTCTGCAGTCGTCGCCAACTTTGAAAATGGCCTGTTGCCATACATCATATTCTTCCCGACTTTCGTGTCCCCCTCCCTCCCCGTTCAATAGGGAATCTGGGTCAGTGTCAACAATGACACGCTGTTTTCTGACCTTGAACGTTGCCATAAACGGTGCCTACGACTACGTTAATCCGTAGGATGCGGTGCGGAGAGTGTTGTTTCACCTTTGCATGACTCTGTAAGGGTCTGCCGGATTTTTTGTCAATATCAACGACAACGCCGTCCGGGTTGCTAGGTAAATATACCCCTGCATCTACCACGATTTTGGTCATTTCCTCATCAATTTTAGCCTCAAGTGCTATTAGTAAGGCCCGAGCTACACATGAAGCAACTCACCTTCTTCTCAGCCTTGGACCTTTTGATAAACGGCTTGAGTTTCCCTGATATCGATGTAACCTCAGCAAAGAAAGTAAATTCACGGTCGTAGAAACTGCGTGCTCCCCCAGACAGTGACCCAACGACGCTGCTTGTCACTTTGTCCAGAACCGGTTTAAGAGCGTCTTCCTGGGTGCCAAAATCAAGTCATGACTACAACTCTACCAAGAAGAGGAGGTCTTACAATTTCCGCTGCGTCACCCTTGTAACAATTGGCCTTCATGTTCCAAATTATTTGGTGACAGAAGAGTTGGGATATCTTTGCTGTCTCAAATATGAAGTGAGCCACGTAACCTTTGCATATGTTAGCTTGGAGTTTAGGGTACAGGGCCAAACAAGTACCTGAGTCGTCGTAACGGAGGGCCTGAACAACCTGCGGAACGAAGAAAAAAGTAAGTTCGACGGCATGCTCCTCCATGACTCTATGCGCGTATTGGAGAACCAGTGGATCGTTTTGATATCGCCTTTCAAACAGTGATATCGCTATGACAGGTGGTACAGGGGCCCAAAGCAGCATGCACTGATGCAAATATCAGAGAGGGCACCAGTTATGGGCATAAAAGATGACCTTAAGGTCACGCGTAGGCGCAGCATCTAGACGCTCGCCAAGGAAAATGGGTAATGCCTCTGGTGTGTCAAGGACTTGCAAGGTATTGGAACGGACTAAGTTCCCTATTTCGTGCCGAATGAGTGGGTTTTTGAACCGTTCCGCCAGATGCACCGCAACACCTGCGTTGACGTTCCATACAGTGCGGACAATGTTTGTCCATGATGCCTGTATATATTAAGTGGAATAAAATGATGACTGTGATGCTGATTACCTCTGCTTGCAATTTCTCCATGGTCCCAAGATGGTCTGACCCCCGTTTAGGATCGCTAGTTGGATTATTCCACACGTGTAATCTATATATCTCATTTTCAATCAACAGCCGCAAGGGCGCGTTGATGTCACGAGTATAGTTTTTGTAATCTAGACTGATGTCAGTGTCGCATAGAGAACATGGAAATCGGACGCACAACTCCCGCGCGTGGCTAGCTGCTGGGTGGATAGACTGGAGATTATCACATAATTCCGTGCGACATCTGCTTGTAGGTATGATAGAAATTCGGAGAGAACCCTGACATCTGCCTCAATTTGAACTCGACTTGCCCCATAGGTCCACCTAGCAAGCTTAGGCTGGTTATTATGTGACAGTGGCGAAGGCTTACTGAGGGCGGGTAGCGAACCAACAGTAGGCCAATCCATATAAGGATTCCCTCAGCATATTCTCGCAAAAGGAATCTAAGTAAGAACTTCTCATTGCCTCCATGCCAAATGCCAGAAATGTAAAGCGAATCTGCCTGGCCAGAGAGTGTGTACTTGTGTCAGAACTGTTAGTACAATTGCAGCCTGTCTTCTCAGTTGCACGTACCTGAATATGTCGCGCCAGCCAGCCGAACGGATAACAAGATGTTGAATCAGTAGCATGACATTGGGCTTTCTATATCTAGCGGCCTGTAGATGGCTGGATAACATGTGTAGAACAGCGATATGAGGCATCACAAGGCGACGCGCACTTGCTAAGCCTCTATCGATTATATCTTTGCTCGTAGGCCCATAATCGATTTGTTGGAGAAACGGATCTTTGCAACTATTGAAGGTGAGAGAATAGTTCGTGTTAGATTTGAAGGACTTACTTCATAGTAGGTGAGAAGACACCTTTCTCTTCCTTTATGGAGTCGGACCAGGCCGAGAGGATTTCGGCGACCAAAGCCACTTCGATGTCAGGCATGTCTCTTATGAGCCATGTCCATACTTCTATGCCGGCCACCATTGCAGGCGGAGTGGCAACCTCAAATGGGAGCGTCACGAGTCGACGCAACAAGTCATAATCGCGCTGAGTATACTCTGTGATAGGCAGTATGCGAGTAAAATGATTTTTACCTTCTTCATAGAAAGGATAAAGGCTGCGCATCTGAACAGTAGCCTTCTGAGATCGTGGACAGTTAGAGTGCTATTTTTCTCCCTGATTCCTTCGGATGCACGATTGAGTTGCGCTTTGAGCGATTGGACATCGACAGCTGACGATTCTGGAGTTGATTGCTCTAGCTTGTCAAGACCTGGGAGTTTTTCAAAACGACATGATTTAGGCTGCCGGACACGTATGTTACTCACAACGGACCAGTCGAGTTCCACTACTTTCTCCTGCGTAGTAGCTTTTGATTGCGATCTGACTTGTTAGCGTCTTGGCTCCATCAGTCATCCAAGGGGAAATCGCTGCTAGGGATGCTGCAGGCGCAGTTAGTACTAGACGGTCCGATATACTTGAGGCATATTCCATACACAATTGAGCCTGAATGGGACCTATTGCTCTACCAAATTCTTCTGCCACGGAGGCCCCGAGTTCAGATGATTCTATCCCCGAAACAACAGTTTGGCTAACAGCCAAGTATCTCTAGAATATCATAGGTAAATCAACAGCCCTAATGAAAAGAATGTTATGAACCTGTAACGTTCCCTGAACTACAGCCGGCGCGCAAGTGATTCCAAGTTGCAGCCAACTTCTGGCGTGTCGGTAAAGCTGCTGAAGAATGTCATTTCGAGCTTTGTAGTTGTCACTTAGTTGCAACGTAATTTGAGATCGCTCGGTGTGGTATTCGAAGACAGGATTATACTGAACACCGTGAATCAGTTAGACAACGTGGCAAATCGTGGATGATATACTTCGTCTAGGAACTCATTTTCGCAAGCTCGCTTCAACATCGTCAAAACATCCAAGAGAGCGTAAATGAGTGGGGGGTGGCACAATACTGAGGGGAGGGATGTGATAATGCGGTCGAGAAATTTAATGGCGATATCCCGGGCTTTAGCGACGCGGTGAGTAGTCCAGACTACAAGCGATTCAAGCTCTGAAAATAGGCATGATGGGAGGGCTTGCTGAGCCGCCTTCCCGTTTAATTCACTTATGCAACCTCGTATAACCTGTCAACAGCGTGAAATCTCCTGACAAAGTAATTTGTAGTCCTGACCTTGTCTGCAATGTGATCCATGCAAGCGGTGAGGTCAGGAGACTTGTTCAGTCCATCGTTGACAAAGTAAGATGCCAACGATGACGTTAGGCCGGCCGCGGATCGCATGGTTTCGATATCGTGCATTACGAGGGCGAAAATCGTTTGGCCTGATGAAAGGTGGCGGAGATCCGCTATCCTATGCAACGTATATCTAGCCAGAACTTCTTTGTGCTCATGCAAAACCTTTCAACGCATTGATCAATTCGTCGACTATTCATAAATATATACACTTACGGACGATGCATATTCTTGCCGAACAACGGAATTAAATTCGACGTCGCTCATCATGGCTTCGTGGGATTCCTCGATGACCATGGGAGGCGTCTTGCATGCAATTCTGCCCAGCGCTGGTTTGAGCCAACTCATAGCGTGGTCCTGCTGATCATCCATACTTGTGAAGTTGAAAAGTACGCAAAGAAACCACAGGCTCCTGAATAAGTTAGTGATTTCTAAAGGCGCATTGGTTTGGGGATCGAAGTCGGGATGGGCGAGCAAGGCATCAATAGGGAGGAGTAATGACCCTAACTGCTCCACCATGTCGTCAATCTAAGTCTTGCCGTAAGTTCATCTGTTTGTCGCAGACTTCAAGATATCACCTTTAATTGTCTATCAGCAATCTTGACATTCTGAATGCCCACGCCCTTATCCGAAAACAGGGTAAGTAACTCTACCAGATATACGTGATAGAGTTCTGGCCGCCGATGCAACTCCTGAGCAAGCCTGGTCTGGGCAGCAAGAACCTTGATGTTGCAAAACCTTTAGTTTAGTTCCTGGAGTCAAAGGAACTGCCTACCATATTGTTCGAGAATCTTGGGTCGTCTGGGTTTGCAGAGCGGTTAATATTTGAGAACTGTTGAATGATCTCAATGAAGGTGTTTTCGGGTGCAGCAAGTGCAAGATCGACAAGATTGTATGCGATGGCTGCTTCGACAGTCGGCTCCGCATACCGCAGCTGTTGAAGTAGCATGGATACTGTCAAGCGAGTTACCTACAAAAATAATTGAGAAATGAGTTCATCAATATGGAGCAATACAGTTACCTCCTCTGTGCGAAATTCCAAGGCTAACTTCGTCGCAACGGATATCACACTTATGCCCACAGTCCCCTTTTGGTCATCCGACAAGCCGCCTAAACTCCGGTCAAGTGCCTGGGTGAGTATGTTTGCACTGGTGTTCCCAAGTGAAGAAGCCAGAATCGCAGTGGAGGTCTCGTATAGCTCCTTGCTGGTTGCGGCAACACAATTCAATAAAGAATACATGTACGACATCGTCATGTCATCTCCCGGAGCTACCTGGAGAGTGGCTATTAGAAATCCTGGGTTTACCGTGGGATAACTTGCTTGCCTTGATGCACAAAGCTAAGCATTTGGCAGCCGCAACAAGCGGAGGTGGTGCCCTTGTCTCCGTGGCAAACTCGAACTCAAAAATTGGAAGGGGTGATGTAATGAAAAGACGGATGTGGTGGGCCATACGTTGAGCAATTTCAGGAAAACTGACGACAAATCAGTCAAGAAATAAGTTATTAATTTTGTACCCGCACCTCTGTACTAAGACGGTCGTGGCCTTTAAGGCTGCTTCTTGGACAAGATTATCAAATATAGGTGAGGCGCTGCTAAGTAATAGAGAGAGGCGCGTATACAATTTCTCGTCCAATGTACCAGACACAACAGAGCACACAGTGGTAAGTTTCTGCGTAAAAATATGGTAAGAAACCTCATTTTCTCAACAATAGTTGACGTACAAGGCTTTCGGACATCGTCTCCCACGAATATGTGTCCATAGACGGCTCACATTCCATCTCTTCAATTTGCAACATCAAGTCAGTGAAACATTGCATGGCATAGCTTGCCGTCTCCTTCACGCAGTCTCGGATAGTTTGGTCTATGTCCAATTTCTGAACGGCGGACGACATAAGGGAAATCCAAGCTCTATTTGCAGCCGCAGCTTCGGTTGCCTGGCTTTCAACGATTGTGGTTGGTGGTACCAACGCTTGCGCAAGCACGGTCCATTCAATCTCGATGACGCAACAGACCATAAAGAAGCCACTTAGAGGACGATCCTGCGAAGTATAACGAGACAAAAACGTCTGAATAAACTGCAGTGTTTCTGTGTCGGGATTTTCTTGATGCAGGGTATCATGAAGTAAGCTATTCAAGCGGTCGACGAAGTCTTGGGTGCAGATTGGTTGCAATGCCGTAGTCAGTTGTACCCATTGCGATGCGGTCCAGGGATACGGAGTAGAGCTGACAGCACGATATAGTCCATGTAACGTGGGTGCTATCTGCGTAAGGAGGTCAAGTGCTCCAAAAGAATAAAAAACGTCAAGGGCGGATCGCTTATGAGTTACTAGGATAATTTACCTGGGCTCGACTCAATATTCTTGACTGTTAAACCTATGAAGGAGAGGATGGAGGCGACGGCTTGATTGCTATACTGAGGTTGCGAACTTGTGATGCGCAAGATTGCCGAAACCGTGGAATAAACAAGCTGATCGGGAAGTGACCATTCTAAAGAAGCGATGAGTGTCATGTTACATTGACGGCAAATGCACTGTTACCAGTCCATGAGAGGTGCTGATCAAAGTCTGTGAGAGGGATGTCTGTCAAAATGCTGACGAGTGTGGGTAGTAACGTCTCGACATGTGAGGCAAGGTAGCCAATCTGGGCGTTGATAACCATGTTACCGAAGGCAATGTTGCAATGAATGCTAGTCGACAACTGCGGAGGCTGTTAGTATTGTTGATGACCGCTCGTTGAAAGTCTTGCACCATAAACATCCTTGGCTCTGTTTGCTGGGCTCTTCTTTGGACTTTTGGTGACAATAGTTCCTCAGCATGAGATGCGTCTTTATCGGATCGGCCTGCAATTCCAGCAAGCTCCGACAAGATACATTGATGGACGTTGAACTCGAGGCTATTGATAATGAGTTTGGCTCTTGAGCTTCAGCGTTGAGCAGGAACATACCAGTCCATGTTTAACTTGAAGGCCTTCGAACTCAAGTTGGTGATAGTTGTCGTAATTTGTTTGCGCGACGTCATCAATCCTGAAAGCCATATATGTAAGCAACGGATCAAACTCGTCCGCATGGCTGGAACACCCAAAGGTGAGCACCACTGACGAAGCTCAAAGGCCTACAAGTTGACAAGCATTCGCACAGCCAGGAGAACCAGACAGAAAAGAAAAACTAACATTTTGCGTTCCAAGTAAGCTATCATTCACGTCTGCGACTAGGTACTACATCCTGTGGCAGTGAACAAGATGTAATAAATGTCCTCCACAATCATCAACGTTTGTGTTTCACAAACTAGAACAATTGTGACCTTTAACTTCGCTACTAGAGAAGCAGTCTGAAAAGGCCTCCGCGCGTATCGCTGCATTTCAAGAGCGCAAGAGATCACTGTATGCACACGCGCGCCAGCGAGCCAGAAGTATTTCTACGTCTGGCTTAGCTTACATGTACGTCCACCTCGAAAAATCAGTTCACAGGGTTAAGGAATCATTTAGCGAAGAAATGCAGGCGAGCTACCGGCAACTACGTGAGAACGAGAGTTCGTCCCACAGTTTCATTCAAGATTATATGGGACTTAAACAATCACAAGAAGTTCTGACGCTCAATTATTGCACTGTTAGTATGCTTACCTGCCATAGGACATTTTACGTACGCTCCCCGAATTGTGCAGCGAGTTGGTGGACGTGTTGAGCCTGAGGCGAACGTCTCAAGTTGACTCTGCGTGCGAAATGGGTCTGTGAACTGCACATATCCTATGATATGTGACTAAGTAAATACAGTCAGGAATGGGTGCGAGTCTCGCCAGGGGGCTCTGAATACGGCGCTGAGGAATGCACGCAAGGAACTTGAAAGGGTTAAAGAGAATGAGAGAGTGCGTATTTACTCGTTAACTTACGATCCCAACACATGCATTTGAGCAGGTTTCCTCGGATGCGGTTGAGATGATCAACTATTACAAAGAACTCCTTAGACTGTCGTCAGCTGACACCTGATAGTAATCGCGCGTTTGGCATTGTTGCATTTGTCTACTAGGGCAATTCATTGCATTGAGGAAAAAAGAGGACAAACCGATCTCACCAGCTCTCCTCCCCATTTGGTATACCTTCGATCACGTTGTTCGGTCTGCTTTGGTTGAAGATTCAGGTATTCGGATAAAAATACTCGCATCAATACGTTCCATCGTCGTAAAGTTGGAAGGTGAAGTGCAGAAGCGTTATCCTGTTACTTAAATGGTTCAGCTGAGAAGGGATAATAATCACATGCTACAAGACCTGTATATTGTGCCAGACATAAGGGAAGGGGACCGCAATTAAATGCAAGACGCTAACGCCTCTTCGGAGGAAGGGGACGTGGTCGTCACCGATGTTACCATAATTGGCATCATATTCTGACCGAGGCTTGAAGAATGATGCCCATCTATTGGGTGCCATACTTTGTTCGTCACCGTACGCGAAGGCACCGATTTGACCTAATCGCTGCTCGGCGGAGACCAAGGCATCAAAAAGCCACGCGGTTTCCAAAAAGTACGATTGTATTCTTGGGTTAGATGCACCTAAAAGATCCAAGAGAACCAGATGTTCAATACTTGAGAGCTCCGTCGCTTGTATATTCATCAATCTCCTCTTTACATTAGGTTGTGAATAGGTAGAGGCCCACTTTTGAGCAAGATGCCTGGCTGATCCTCAGTCGTTAAAAAGGAGTCATGGTTGAATATTACCTTGCCCCATAAGTAGAGTCCGTATCAGTCCACTGCTCAAACGCTTCCTCGCCATCAAAGAATATGAGTTGAAGTGTGATATCAAGCGTATCATCCTCATCCTCTAGCCCATTGTCTGCGCGATGTTTCCGTTCGTCCAGAAGTGGGTTTAAAGTTTCCGCAAGGTCGAGAAGAATGGCGCAAGGCGCGGCAGAATCCGTCGCCCCGAGGAACTGGAAACAGTGAGCAACTCCACGACAAAAAAAAACTTATCAATCACTGACTCCATATTCAGGGGAATCTGGAGGAAAGTATTTGCTATCATAGTGTGCCGCCACTGAAATTTTCCGGGGTGCTTCAGGATCCTTTGTAGCAATCACGTTCACGAATCTTTTCCGGCCTATTGGGGTTTCATCGGTAAACTCATCTTCTTCAATGTGCCAATCTAATGCTTTTAAAGTCCCGATGATATAATTTCTGACAGCGGTGTTATTTTCAGTATCCGCTACTGACCGTTAAGCCCAGTGAAACGGAGAACGAATAGCCGGGACTCACGGACTCGCGGAATCAGGATGTGCGACAGATGGGAGTCAGGTTCAGAGGGATTCATATTTGCCAGTGGGTCCGGGGAGGCTGCAAGCACCAACATTTCTTCATCAGACAATTGACGCAAAGCCCGTTCACCGAAGATGGAATGCTGCAATGACAGGACCGCTAATCCCATCGATATGAAGAACGAAGGAAGGACGGTCATTTTGCTACAGTGACTCCCTACCTTGGGAGCAAACGTTAACCCTGGCAGTCACTGTAGTTGACGTGTCGCTTAGGTTAGACCAACAGATCATTACATAGGTGCCAATTCACACGCTTTGCATACACGTCTTTATGGCCATCTACGGCTTATGGGTCAGTGAAACAATGGCAAGTATTGTCAGGATTCTCTGAATTTTGAAGGGATAGGTCATCAACAAAGCAGGAGGCTTAGTTTATCAGCGAAACTTCGCTGGTACGCCCTGTTTGTGTTCGTCACCTAGTTGGAATTACAGGGTCGATGACAGAAGGCCTGGCCCAACTATCGTCCAATGAGTACCTTGTGCTCGCCGGTACTTTGCATGGCATCCATGCCATTACCAGTCGGATATCACCCACAGGCATAAGCTCGGGCGTCGAGGTTATTGAAGGAGAAACCTTCAAGATCACCATACTATTAACTGCCACCGGTACGCTTGCAGTGCTAAATTGTTCCTTACACTATCTCACATACGGTAGGAACCAAATTCGTTCTCTTGACATCCTTGGGTGAATCATCCGCGGAGGGTATCCTACAGAAGGCATACGATATCTACGCCGATTCAGTGATGAAGAACCCGTTCCATACACCCGAAATGCCGATTCGAAGCGAAGGTTTTGATATACGGATCGCAAACCTAATAGGAACGAATCAAACGACTTGAACTAGGCAATTGTACCTATAGAGCTCGCAACCTAGATATTCGGCCAATGTGTCTACAAGCCCATCGAATGAGGCTTCAGAAATTTAGTTCAGCACTCTGAATAATCGCAGTCAGGTGATCAGTCGTTTAGAAGATTGCGCATATAATGCGAAGATAATGACGACATTGGATATGCACTGCTTGTATGCGTCGCACCATATATAAACGATGTACCGGTATCCCGCTTCCTGAGATACCATTGGCATTGCTGCCGACTTCCGTGCATCATGCAAGCTCAATCTACAAGGATCGATACCCAGGCAATCACGTCGTCTCAGAGCCTCACAGCTGTACAAACTCTGCTACTAGCCGGGCTTGGCTGTATAACCTTCTTGAGGTACACGCTTGGTTTCCACTTAGGTTTCATGGTTTATATACGCCACTCTGCAGAAACCTACTTCCTGACGAGAATTTCACCGAAAGTGAGTTCAGGGATCGGGCATCAGAAAATGTTGTGCTGATTGTTGAGGAGGCTACTTCACTGCTGCAAATGATACAGATGTTTCCCCTGACACTAGTTTGTCTTCCATCGATCATAGACAGAAGCGGAATGTATCTGGTTTCAAGATTATGGTTCGTGTCCTTTTTGGTTTACATCATTGATAATGCACTCTCCATAGACGATGAAAAGAAGCTATACTGAAGAAGCCGATCGAATCTTAAACTACCTGGTGCACATTAGTTTTACCTATTTTTTCTTTTTGGTTTTACCGACACCTGAGTCATTCACGGACGCTAGGAACATGGGATTTTTGACGCTTTGCAGAAGCAATATCTGCGCAGTTTCATTTTCGCAATATATCTGGTAAGTCAACTACGATATCTCCTGCCAAAGTCACAGTAATTTCGTTTGAAGAATAACAAGGATCCGAATAAGTGCGTAATACAGCTTATCAGCCGCGGGAATACGCTTTAATTCGTATAGCATTGTTGAGGCTTACACGTTCAATTTTCACGTTCGTACCCTGTATTGCTTCTAATGTAATAACACTTGATGGTGCACAGTATCATACCGTGCCTGGAACCGACGCCGTTGTTCCCATCCTAACTCTAGGAGGCGACTTGCAGAAGATGTCATTGAATCAGCTCAAGGATCCTGTTGCAGAGGCCACCTTGAAGGGGAGAACTCCTACCTTGAAGGAAGTCAAAAAGAGCGTGAAAGTTCGTAACATAGCATTGATGCCCTCCTACTCCTAACCCCTGCCTAAAGTCTTTGCTGAAAACGCTCATTCATGCAATGACGCAGATGGACGTGTTACCGAGTTGGGCTCTTGCTAGTAGTGTTCTTTTAGGCCCCTAACCAATACTAGAGCGACGCTTTGCCACTTTCAAACTATTCTATACCGAAAAAGCCCCACCCGATTATGAGCCTCCGTATTTCCAAGCCGGAGACGCAGAGAAGGATAGATGGTATCTCATGACACATGACTTGGAAGAAGTGCCTGATAGGTGGAGCGTCGGAAGGGTTAATACTGGACATCACTCGTGAGCGTGTTATATATGTCCTTCCGCAGCTAATCCAGATCCATAGTGTGAGCTTGAGTGTCACTTCCATTGCAACTTACCTCCCGTCGTCGACTAAATTTGATAATGCCATCTTCGGAGGAACGACGTCACAATCGGTTTCAACTGTACCCTTGACGCCTGGACAGGAAGCGCTGACGAGGGCACGCCAGACGGAGGAACAACTTCACGATGCAAACGACAGAAATGTCGTTTGGGCTGCAGAGGGCGACGTAGAGCCAGACATAGATGCAGAGGGAGAGGACGATCCGGACTACGTAATGCTGCCAGACGGTACGTATGAGAGAAAACCGGATGTTGCAGATTCCAAAAATATGGTGCCTCTTGGGCTCAAAGACAAGGATGGAACGCTTGCACCTTTACCTATGGAGGTCGATTCACCTGAGGCACAGTACGACGGCATTCTTGAAGTTGTCCCCACCAAGCTAGCAGAGCTAGTGATTGTGGTGCCTACCCTCATCTCTTTTGATTCCAATCTCTGAACTTACATTTACAGACCAATCAGTCAACCACATCGGAAGTTGATCAGACGCAATCAGTCGACATATCTGTCCAAATTGACCCTGTCACCTCGGCAACTGAAGAGCAAATAAACGGAACAATCGCACCTGACCATGCACGGTCCAACCTTCATCAAGAAACGGGTGTGTCTTTCCTCTCGTCTTTATGGGACCTTCCTTACAAATTCCGCAAATAGAACGAGATCCTAACCCAGCAGCGGTCGAGTGTACCACGAGCGTCTCAGATGGAACCAACAGTTATCACGAAGCGCATATTTCCCCTACGGTTGCGAATAGCCTTATCGACAAAGGCTTGGATTGTGAATGCGGGGTCTCGGTAAGTGATTCACCATGGCCACCAGCCAACAATAAACCTCGATTAGATTGAAGAGGATTTATGCTTTTGCGAGGGTGGGTGTGCTCGATGGTACCATCTTTGGTGAAAACTTACTTCACCAGCTCAATGATCCGGCTAATCGAGTCTTAGGTGTATGGGGTGATGTGCTCTGCCTTGTAGGCCAAGCTCAATCTAACAAGTTCTAGCTATCACTCCCTAAAAGACGTTCGACTTCCCTCTGATTTCATTTGTTTCGATTGTCGCCTTCGGGCGGACTTATCCTGGGAACTCGTCAAGATTGAACTTTATCCGAAGATCATATCCAGGTTCAGAGAACTAGCGTTGTTCAGGTCATTGTTCTCTTATACTTAGACTAGGGGGATGACTGAACTTTCTCTTACATAGGCGGGCGATCAAAGTGGCTGAGCTTAAAAAACCAACGAATGCGGCAGGATTCTCCAAATTTTTTGGTATTTTTCTTCCGAGATATCTGCATAGTTTGCTCTCATACATACTGGCAGATAGCGACCACCGATTAGCACGTCAGCTTGTTAAGCGCCTGGAAGCGGAAGGTCTGTTGGACAATAACATCATGCCCGTTGCTGAAGTGTTGTCAGGGTTCATTTTCGACCAGACTACCGTCGTTGACGATTTAGGGCTCACGGGAACACATGCAAGAAATACAAGAAGCAAAGGGAAAAAAAAAGATAAACTTACGAAAAAAAAGGCGGCCATCAAGCCCGTATTTGTTTTTAACCATGCTGCAAAGACATCCAAGGCCTACACAGATTACTTCGATCCTGATCCCGGCGTCGAAAGCCGTCTGCTAGGCCTCTCTGAACTGGTATCCCTGATTCTTTTCATCATGACCCTTTCTTGCTAATACAGACCACGAAGACATCTTCCGCCGTTCGTCCAACGGCCAGCACAATTAGCCATGCAAGGGACGAATCTCAGACTCAGGAAGAAACACAACTTGCAGCATTGGCAAGTTTGACGCTCAATCAGGCACGAGATGATTGCAGCCGCCCGAGAAAAAAAATCAAAATTTCGGTCGCGACTGGCGTGGACCTTGCAGAATAAACCATCCCGTCAATAAATTCATCGTTTCAATACCTGTTTATGAATGTGGTTGCAGCTCGTTTTTGGACCGGCCCTGAATCCCTTGTTTAGTATTTATAGTGCTTTGCTTCACGTCAACATATATCCCCTCCAGTCTTTACTTGTCGATAGCATCACCTCCACGTCGATTAGTAGAGATTAAATGTGGAGTATCGCACTAGGAGATGAAGTAATGGTGCAATGGCATAGACACCTCCGTATCTCCCGGTAGCTTCCTATCACAGTTCACTGGGCTCGTTAGAGTGGTGCACATTCTGAACAAATTTTCTTCCTGAATAGAATGAAACATAAGTACTTAAGTGTTGTAGAAGCCGGGATTCGCCTTTGTCTTTATTCTGGGGTGAGTATATTCGGGTGCTCGACATCCGGTTGATCCCGTCTGACGTGCGAGTCCAGGCCTTGTAACTATGCCTTACAGACTATCGACCACCCTTAAAGCACATTCCTCAGATGTGAGTAACCTCCAGACCTTATGTAAGACTCGCCATTCAAGAGCTGTAGGTGCGTGCTTTGAGCACCCCAAACGACAACCTTATCTTATCCGCATCCCGCGATACAACCGCAATTCACTGGGAACGAGCCACGTCCAAGAACGCCTTCAGCCCAGCATCGGTCTTACGAGCAGGTTCACGCTTTGTAAACGCTGTGGCATACATCCCACCCACTACGCAAGAACCCAAAGGTATAGGATAGAGATGAACTTGAACATTTTCCACTCAAACCTCGTCTCCAGGGTCTGCTGCGACGGGAGGACAGGATACCGTTATCAATATATTCTCGCTTGAAGCACCAAAAGAAGATCCAGACTACACTCTTGTGGGTCATACGGACAATGTGTGTGCTCTGGCTGCAACTCAGGGTGGCACCCTGATTTCTGGGTCCTGGGATAGGTGGGATCATCCCCATCTAGTTGCTCCCTGCGCTGAAAAGATGAAAGGACTGCCAAGGTCTGGAAAGGCTTCCACCTTGCATATGACCTCAAGGGACATCAGCAATCTGTCTGGGCTGTATTGGCCGTCGACGAGGATAGTTTTCTAACCGGTACGACCTCTACAGATTGATAAAGTAAACGCTTTGATACCTGTTGATAAGGTTCCGCGGACAAGACCATTAAGTTTTGGCAACAGCACAAACCAATGCAGACCTATACAGGCCACCAGGATGCTGTCCGGGGTTTATCATTAGTCCCGGACGTTGGCTTCGCTTCGTGCTCAAACGATAGGTAGGCGAACCATTGGTACGACGCGATCAATCTTTTATATCCTTCACAGTGAGGTTCGGGTATGGACACTAGGCGGTGATTTAGTCTATTCTCTTTCTGGGCATACATCTTTTGTATACTCTGTGTCGACCTTGCCTGATGGTAACCTAGTGTCATCAGGGGAGGATCGTACAGTACGGGTCTGGAAAGGTCAGCGAAACCGCATCCTCCTAGTACCATGTCATTGACTCGATCGGCGTCGGTTATCCAAAGATGGCGAGTGTACTCAAACGATTGCCCACCCAGCAATATCAGTATGGGCGGTGTCGACAATGCCAAACGGTGATATCATCAGTGGATGTAGCGATGGCATCGTCCGAATATTTAGCGAATCTAAAGAACGCTGGGCGTCAGAGGACGAGTTGAAAGAGTACGATACACAGGTTGCCAATCAAACGCTCCCTTCTCAACAGATGGGAGATGTTAAAAAGAGCGATTTGCCTGGTCTCGAGGCGTTGGTCAACCCAGGTGCGCTCTCATAGTTTCCGGATTACTGGTCATTTACCCAGTTTCAGGAAAGAAGCCAGGGGAAGTGAAGATGGTTAAGAACGGGGACAATGTTGAAGCCTACCAGGTATATATACGTTGCTCTCCGTGGTGTTTTATTGAGTTCTCTCAGTGGGACAGTAACCGTGGGTCATGGGAGAAAGTTGGCGATGTTGTTGACGCTATCGGCCAGAGCCGCAAACAACTATACGATGGCAAAGAATATGATTATGTATTCGACGTTGATATTCAGGATGGCGTACCAGCTTTGAAGCTCCCGTATAATGTTTCAGGTACGCCCGGATATCCACGGCATGGCTAACACCAATCTATTATTCTACTATCAGAAAACCCTTTCACAGCTGCACAACGATTTCTACAATCAAATGACCTTCCGCTCTCTCATATAGATCAAGTCGCCAATTTCATTGAGAAGAATGCTGGAGGAGTGAGCCTAGGGGGTAACGAAGAGTATGTTGACCCGTTCACAGGTGATTTCGTGTGCATCCTTCCGCACCCCATACTTGAGCTAACGTATGACAGGTGCTTCTAGGTATCACAATTCCCCAGCCTCCGCTTCGTCCTTGACCACAACCTCATCGTACGCGGATCCGTTCACCGGTGCCTCTGCCTATTCAGGGTCGGGCGTGCAAGCATCACCGACGGTTCAAATTCTGCCAGTCGTAAGCAGGAATGCGCTGCGTTGCTCTGTCATAATTGAAGCTCATTTTAGACAAGCTTCCTGAGCTTTAAACAAGCGAACGTAGGTGCAATGCAAGGCAAATTGTATCAATTTGACGAAGCTCTACGCCATGAGATCGTAAGCAATGTTATTGCGTTTCAACTACACTGAGCTTATTCCCTCTAGTCTACCGAAACACTTGCCATGTACCCGGAAGAGATCACTGCTCTTGACGATGCCTTTGGATATCTTTCACTCCTGACTGCAACTCCACCGCAGAAACCCGCTCAGCCTCTGACCACAACGCACCCTGAAACCATCATCCAAATACTTGAACGATGGCCCGCATCGCAACGCTTTCCTGGTATGTCATCTGGTTCACAGAGAATGTAGCACAAACGGTTCTGGCCTAGTTATGGACCTAGCGAGACTATTGGTTGGCTACTGTCCGGAGATGTTCCAAACCAGTAACATGAAAGAGCGATTTTATAATGCACTGTTCAAGGCTGCTGAGTGGACTTCCTCTTGGAATTCTCCATTACCAAAGGTCAGAGAAACCAATACGCTATTGGTTCTCCGAACCATGGTCAACGCAATACAAGAGGGGACGAAAGCAGATGAGCCATGGGTTCGACAGGTGTGTTATTAGTACATGTCTCAGAGCTATCGCACCCGTGACGAGCCATGAACAGATAGTAGAGTCCATTAACCAAGTATCGTACTCCTTTCTAGGTAAAAATCAGCGGGTAGCTCTAGCTTCTTTGCTTTTCAAGTCCGTCATCTCTAACTTGGACCGCCTCTGACGACTCACCGTTGTTACCAGTGTATCATGCGCGAACCTGAAGGTTCCAGTTGACCAGAGTACACGCAGTCTTTTCTTCAATTCTTGCACGAAGGCAAGCAGTCTTGCCCTTTTTGGGGGCTGTGTGCTAAATATGCGATAGCTTTTAGAAACAGAGGGAACCGAATCGGAGCCAACGTATCGCACGCTAGTGGCCATGGGAAATGTGGTGCGTCTACGATTGCTGCTTGGTAATGCAGATCTCAGGTATTAGTAGGTTCAGGCATCCAGTAAGCATGCTGTGCAACTTGGTGACGCCGTGAAAGAAGAGCTCCGGCGGTTCCTACCCAGTGTCAGCGTAAAATTTCCAGAGGAGCGCATTCGCAACGTCACTCGAGAAATTGTTACCTTATTGTAGAATACCATGTTAGATAGTTAGGTCCTATGGCTCAATTTTGGTTTCCTTTTGGTGGTATATCTGGAGGATAAATTTAGGCCTGTAAACATACCTCGTTCTAGTGCAAACATGCCAATTTTGAAGATTTATCTCGTCAGACACGGGGAAACTGATGCAAATCGACAGGGGATCTTGCAGGGTCAACTTGATACGCAGTTAAATGAACTCGGACAGAAACAAGCAAGACTTGTCGCTGAGCGCCTGCGGTCGGTGACCTTCGACCTGGCGTTTTCAAGCGACCTTAGTCGTGCGGCGAAGGTATCGTTGATTTAACGGTGCAGTGACAATAGGTTGACATTTGCTCTTAGACTGCAGAGACTATCTTATCGTACCACCCGGACATAGTCCCACTGAAGCAAGAGGAACTGCGGGAGCGGGTAAGTTATGGGGATTTCCGGCGCCAAACGGGGCGTCCTAAACTGAAGCGACTAGTTCATGGGCGATCTACAAGGGAGAAAAATGACGCCTGTACACAAGTATACTGCCGACGATACAGAAGAACGGCCGGACAATTTTATCAACAGGATAGCCAGTTGGTGGAATGCGTGTGTTTTGGAACATTCAATCACACTCCCACCCAAGTCGGACGGCGGCCCATATACGATCCTTGTCGTTAGCCATGGGGGAGTGATAGGAACTCTAGTTCGCGTTCTGATCAGGCAGCAGGCATTGTTGTGTGCAAAAGGGGTGTTTGTATTGACGTGCCCCAACACGTCTGTCAGTATTATTGAAGTTGGGGAGGATGGGAAGGGCGTCATAACGGCGTACGGGGACGTCTCTCATTTAGAGGGGATGTCTGAGCTGGAGAACGTCGACGAGATAGGGCTAAGGAATTGATTAGCGCAACCCGATATGGAAATCCTCTACAGCAATTCGATCAATGCCACCAATCTTGTGTGAAAAGTAAGTGAACGCTCCGTGCTTTTCCCCTCCATGCCAACACAATATACAGAGACCTCCCCGTTACTACCGACCAGAAATGGGCTAGAAACCAGCCCTTCCATAGCTTCTCGCGCGCTCGCCGTGCTCAAAACTACAGGAGAGCCGACATGGTCACAGTCGTTCAAGTTCTACTTGTTTGACACATACCTGAACGTCCTCCTAATCTTTATTCCGTTGAGTTTCCTATCGCACCACCTTCAATGGGATGCCGCTTTGCGATTCTCTTTCAGCTTTACGGCTATCATTCCTTTGGCAAAGGTAATTTTTATCGCGAGCACTCGGCATTACAGGTGTTCTTATTAAATGTTCCAGCTTCTTGGTGTTTCAACTGAAGAAATGTCGCATAAGCTGGGACAGACATGGGCTGGTCTCCTCAATGCCTCATTTGGGAACGCTGTTGAAATTATTGTTGGCATCGCCGCCTTGCTGCAGAGTAAGCTTTGTCACGAAACGAAGCTGGGTAAGTCGATACTAACTGGCTCCACATAGACCAGTTAGAAATTGTGCAGACCTCGGTATGTGTCTGCCGTACCGCCGATCAGACGGAGATGTTTAAATTGCTTAAGATGCTTGGCTCGGTTTTATCAAACATCCTTCTTGTATTGGGTTGTTCGTTCCTCGCTGGTGCGTCCAAGGAGCCCACTTATTCCTTGTATTGATAGATGTTCAGCTGGTATTCGATTCAAGGAAAGTTCGTTCGGGGCAACAGCTGCTCAAGCGTACGTTCCTCCTCTACTTGTAGTTCATGCTTTCATTATTTCATTAGTTCAAGCTCTGTATGTGTGCCAATCTTTTTGAAAAAAAAAATCTCGGGGTAACATCTCATGTAGCTTATGACACTATCTTGCATCAGTCAGTCCCTGCTGGCCACACTGAATTCATATCAATGATCTATCACAATCTCTATAGCAATGGTCATCCCGGCTGCATACTTCAGCACAAGTGGTAAGCCTTTCCAGTTACGGGTTAGGTCTCCAGGCAACAACAATATTTAGGCAACGAGACGGGTACTACGGGCGGATTACTAGTTATTTCAAGGGGTACCGCTATCCTCCTGCTTCTCATGTATCTCGCATACCTTTGGTTCCAGGTCTGTTGGCGGAATCACAATCCTGTGAACATATCACTGAATCTCTTTTCAGCTTAAAACGCACAATGATTTATTCCGTCCGGATAATGTGCGTGAAGGAAGTACAGATGCATTCGGAGAGCAGGAAGGAGCAAATATGAACATCCTGGCTGCCGGCGTTAGGTAGTCTGCCTTCCATCAGACGTGGCATCCACTTACGCAAGATCTGTAGCCTGCTTGTCGTCACGGTCATCACATCCTTCTGTGCGGATTACCGTGAGTTTTTCTCCAAGGACAGTTTTACATTATCCCACCATCTACCTCAGTCGTTGCCTCCATTGAGGAAACAGCGGAACGTTATCACATTCCGAAGGCGTTTATTGGATTGATACTACTGCCTATTGTGGTGTGTATGCTTCCCAGATTAACACGTTGGTCTTTGTGACTGACTTTCCCAGGCTAACGCTGCTGAGCATGTAACCTCTATCTGGATGGCCATGAAGGATCAAATGGAGTTGACGATCGGAATTTGTGTCGGAAGTTCGATTGTGAGTATACTCGCTGCGAGCAATAGATCCAATTGTCATGATCCACCTAGCAAATTGCAACATTTGTTGTACCTCTCCTTGTGATAATTGGTTGGATGTCGGTATCCACTCTCTTTCCGTAGTGTCCGCGCTAACGATGCGACAGCACACACCATGACCTGACATTGCGCTTCGGCAATTTCGAGGTTCGTGCTTTTGCCGTTGTGCATCTTGTTCGCTCTTCTCATCAGTTACAAAGACCATAGTATTCTTTGTATCTATCCTCCTCGTCAACACGCTCATTCAGTGAGTGTTTTTATTATTATTTTCAACTACAAGGTCGAACTCAGGATGACTCAGGGACGGGAAGTCCAATTATATGGAAGGCCTTATGTGAGGTTGAATTGAGGGTTCTGGCTTCATACGCTCAATTTCCTTGTTTGCAGGTTGATCACGCTTTACCTCGTGGTTGCACTCGCTTGTAAGTGGCCTTTTTTTCTCCTTTCGAGGAAGGAAATATCCTCAACTTCGTGAATAGTTTGGGTTTCCTGAGTCCCCTTGGTGGCACACATCCTGTAATTGGATCTAATCAAGGGCGTATTTAATACAATTATACTTAAGATTAGGAAAGCGAACAGGGGTACTACGAAATTGATGATTAACAAATAATCAGAACTCAGTTGGAGTGATAAGAGTTATGTAGCCCTACTACTTCGTCTGCGGTGGCAGGCAAATTAGCAACGGCACTTATCACAAACCCTGCCTTGTCTTTCGTGGTGGTGCCTATGCCATGAGAAATGTCTATTGAAGCTGGGTCACCGTGCAACTTTTTACGGGCATTGTCATTACGCAGCTCTTCGATGTGTTGTAGATATTCTTCATCCACGCCTCCAGTCACATATTTACCATCAAAAACAGAGCAGTCAAACTCTTTGATGTCGGGATTAAATTGCCGGACAGCGTTTACCAAGTCATCCAGATCTTGGAAGATAACGAGGTCCGCGCCTATAGCAGCCGCGACTGCGCTGGTGTCACGGCCATAAGCGACTAGTTCATTACGCGAGGGCATGTCAATGCCATAGACGTTTGGGTATCTGGAGTATGCTTCAGCGCTGCTGCAGACCAAGGTTTGTGCATACAAACCGAATGGCGGGAGCACAGCTAGCCACAACGACACGTTTCGCACCGACATCCTTGGCCATCTGGACGATTTCCTTTGAAGTTGTACCACGGACAATCGAATCTTTCAGCAGAGTTTACTTGGGAACTGATCGGAAATAGATTTCTGGACGTTTCCTTACCATCCACAATGAGAACGTTCTTTTCGTGAAATTCAAGCGCCATAGCGTTCAATTTTCTCCTCACATTCTTTTTTCTGGATCCTTTTTGGTGAGCCGCAAATGGATTCCTACAAAGCTACCTTACCTCATCTGTTGGCCAGGCATTATAAATGTCCTATCAACGTAGCGATTCTTCACGAACCCTTCGCGGTATGGAAGTTGCAACTTTTGGGCAAGATTTAAGGCAGCCACTCTCGACGTGTCTGGAACCTACATCAAGAGAAATTTAATGAGCCTCAGGTTCAAAAAGTAAACCAGATCTTACAGGTATGACGACGTCAACTGAGAGGTTGGTTTCCTTTAAGACTTTCCGCACCTTGTCCGCGAGAGCATCGCCCATAGCCATTCGACTGCGGTAGACGCTGATCCCATCCAAGACAGAATCAGGTCGCGCAAAGTACACATATTCGAACATATCCGGCGCAAACGGGGCAGCCGGGGCGAGCTGGCGACGAGATACACCAGAACGGGTAACGATGACAGCTTCGCCTGGCGATGGCGTTTACTTGTTCAATGAAAAGCGTCGAGCTAACTAAGCCGACACACCTCGTTTCACGTCTTCCCAGTCCGTAAAACCACCGGCATCAGCAACAACACTTTCACTAGAGAACAGATAGTCCATGCCATTCCCTGTTCTTCTTACCGCCATGCCAAGTGGACGGATCCCGTTCGGATCCCTGAAAGCAATAATTCCAAAGCCTGCGAGCATTGCTACGCAGGCATATGCTCCGACTACTTGCGACATCAAGCCGCGAATAGCGGTGAAAATGTCTTCTTCATTGATGCGAAATTTGCCAGTCTGCTGGAGGTTATTGGCGAAGATGTTGAGCAAGAGTTCAGAGTCAGATGCTGTGTTGATGTGACGATGCGCGGTAGCATCCATGAACTGCATCAATGACTCGGTATTGATGAGATTGCCATTCTACTTAGTTGGTCAGTTAAAAAGTAGGGCCGAAGAGGAGCGTATTGCATGCATGAGCAAAGACAATTCCATATGGTGAGTTGACATAGAAAGGTTGCGCCTCGGCGTTATTGAAGCTGCCAGCAGTGGGATAACGAACTAATTGATGGCACGGTATGGATAAGGTTGCTCGGAACAAAGTGGGAAGCACTTGCCATGGCCAACGCCCATACCACCAGCTAGGCGGGCGATGGCAGGGAGGTCAAAGACGTCGCGGATCATCCCATTGGCCTTGCATTGGGAAAGTCTGCCTTTAGACCCACAGGTTATGACGCCACAGGCATCCTGGCCCCTGTGTTGTAGGAGCGCCAAGGCTTCGCAGATTTCGGGGGCAGCTTGTTTGGCGGGGTCATGTAATAGGAGGCCAAGAATCCCGCACACTAGATATCCAATCAAACAGTGAAGGACGAGGAGCGATGGGATATACATACTGATGTGTCAAGATGGCTCAGGAGGGCCAGGTGGGAGAGGGAAGAGGAAGACATTGTAAAATTTGATTCATCGATCGCAAAGATTAATTAAGCACACACACACGTGCGTTTCAGCGACTACGCGGTTGAACGCGGATATATTCAGTCCCTATTATAATCTATGCAACACCATTATAAATCAACAAATGAGTGACGGATATAACTGTCTGAGATGGTATCAGTGAGACGATGCAGTACAATCACAAATGAGTGGAAAGGATGAACTTTCCATGCTAGATATGCAAAAAAAAACGATAGATTCATGCTCTCAGAGCGCAAGCTGCTTGGGTTGTTCCCAAGCATAATCGGGATTACCTATCCAAGTGTTGGAACAAGTAAAGTAGGACAGGGTTCAATCATATGCTCACCAAAGTGGCCATAGGACGCCGTTCGCAGGTATTGTGGCTTTTGGAGGTTGAGCTCACGGACTACGGTATTTGTCAGGAATTGCAGAATGTAGCCAACAGAAGTCACATACCAATAATACCAGGTCTCAAGTCCCAGTTCTTTCGGATAATGTCGACAAGTTCCTCGTCGCTCTTTTTCCCAGTACCATACGTGTCGACGAAAATTGAGAGTGGTTCAGCGACACCAATAGCATAGGATAGTTGGACGAGCACTCGACGTGCCAGACCAGCGACGACGAGCGATTTAGCTGCACAGTTAAATGAGACATCCGTGCCGCAGAGGAAGAGACAACTACGCACCAATCCAGCGGGCTGTGTAAGCCGCGGAACGGTCAACTTTGGAGAAGTCCTTTCCAGAGAAAGCTCCTCCTCCATGGGCTCCCCAACCGCCATAAGTGTCCACAATGATCTTACGGCCTGTCAAACCAGCATCGCCTTGCGGGCCGCCAATGACGAAGCGGCCCGAGGGTTGGATCTAGAGATTCAATAAGCAATATGCCCCCCACCAGACACGGGAAAAGGTAGCGCACATGATAGATGGTCCGTTCGTCTAAAAGATGTGCAGGAATAACCTGTTTGATAACTTTTTCGAGAATCTCCTTGCGGAGTTGTTCGGTCGAAATATCATCGGAGTGTTGGGTAGAAACAACAATCGTATCAACGCGCAGGGGGATAGTAGCCCCACCGTCTCTCTTATACTCAACGGTAACTTGAGTCTTGGAATCAGGCCGAAGCCACGGCAATGCACCAGAGCGACGAGCGACCGCCAGCGCGCGGTTAAGCTTGTGCGCAAGCATAATCGTCAGCGGCATGCACTCCTCGGTTTCGTCAGTCGCGTAACCAAACATAATGCCCTGATCGCCGGCACCAATGGCCTCGAGAGATCCCTTATCGAGACCCTGGGCGATATCGGGGGATTGTTGTTCGATAGCGACTAGAATGTTGCAGGTTTTGTAGTCAAAGCCCTTGGACGAGTCATCATAGCCAATCTTTTTTATAGTGTTCCGAATGACACTCTGAAAGTCGATCTGGGCTTTGGTGCTGATTTCACCAAAGACCATGATCATACCGGTTTTGCTGGCGGTTTCACAGGCGACCTTAGAGAAAGGGTCCTGTTCCAGACAGGCATCAAGCTGCATAGGACCATTCTAAGATATGGCATCTTCCCGGTAAGATAATAGACCCTCACGATGGCATCAGAGACCTGATCGCAAATTTTGTCTGCAACACAGTTAATCGCTATGAATAGATGGGCGGGAGGAAACAACATACCAGGATGACCTTCACCAACGGATTCGGAAGTGAATAGGAAGTGTCCTGGGGCAAGGGGAGCGTGGAGAGCGGTACCGTTGGGGGCCATGAGTTGGAGAGGGG
Source organism: Amanita jacksonii TRTC168611 (assembly GCA_000497225.1). Lineage (NCBI taxonomy): Eukaryota > Fungi > Basidiomycota > Agaricomycetes > Agaricales > Amanitaceae > Amanita > Amanita jacksonii. The sequence goes on from KI546415.1 coordinate 436,652, forward strand.
AAGGATGGTTGGTTGAACTCTTGCACAACTTTTTATGGTCAGGTCGGTCTTGTTTATGTCAGCAAAGCATATTATCACGCCATCCTATACGCCCCCATCATTCTGATTCAGTTAGCCTACGCCCTGTTAGTACATAATATACATATCTATACTAGTCCAACCCCGAGAGGATCCTTATTGTCTGACCAACGCCGTGATGTCTCCTTCAGATCGGATTCATCCTGCAAATTCAATTTGCCCATCCTCGTGGAAAAGGAGGGCGGTAATGAACTGTTTTGCCTCATAGGTGGATGTGCCACCGTAGGGTCAGACGGAAGTGAACTTGCTGGCAATTCAAAATCTGGGCGACCCTCATGCTGCGTGCTTGGTACTTTAACCGAGTTCCACGGGTTCTCTTCAAAGAGATTGGGGACAGCAGATCGGTATGGCTTCGTCGTGGCCCAGGGGTTCGTAACGGTGGGATATGCTACAGGACTCGTTTCTTGCGATGCCTCAGTCCATTCCTCGAGGCTTGTACGCGACCGAAGCTCAGAGGTTCTCTCGTCCGCTGTCTCCCCGTCCTTGGTAAAATCTTTTGCCATCCCTGTGTAAGCCTCTTGCACCGCGGAAAATGCGGCGGTGGCATTAGAAGACAATTTCCCCCACATAGACTTTACTCCACTGCTGACCCCACTAGAAGCAAAATATTCTGGCGGTTTCACCTGAGCCCTTTCCGTCACCGATGGCTGGGTAATTCGTCCGCTCGGAGAACTCGATCGTAGCGAGCCGCCATAACTGGGTGATTTAGGCGGTAATAGGCTTTCTCCACGGGCGGGTGACTTGGTTGCGGTATCAGATGCCAGCGGCGAACTCGCCCGAGGACTGCCGATTGATACCGACTGTTCCGGATGAGAGGCGGGACTTTGATTCAGAGATCTCTCAGGCGCTTGAACAGACGGAAGTGATGGCGACGGCGGGTGGAGCTGCGTAGGGTCATCGTCAAATCCTTCAACGAAGCCCAAGACATCAGCGCCTTTGGCCTGAGTTGTCACCAACCTTCCATTCATTTCATCGTCGGTCCTTCCATACAGCTCATTCCAGAAGCGCACATCCTTCGAGTTCGGTAACAATACACCCATATCCGCACCTGGCGCGCGGTTTGATGGGTCGTCTAACGTAAGATTGTAGTCGAGATTCTTGTTTTGCTCCATCTCAGTAGGGGTATTGAGGAAATCCCAGACACTGATGGTACGTTCACAAGGAGGAGGGCCAGCACCATCACCTACTCGGCGCTCCCGCTCAGAGTTGAAGAGGAAGGTTCCAAACTGGCAGGAATATATGTGATAATAAAGTTGACGTAGGAACCGCTCGTTGAACTCGAAACGCTCGGGGTATTGACGCTGAATTTGTCGAACTGCCTCAAGGAATTGGTGGAAGACAGGACTTGTTTCTTTAATATGGCTTTGGGAAGCAAAACGATTCTGAACCGAAGCCAAAAACGCCTGTGCAGCATCTGCGCTACCAGAACCTGATAACTCTGTTGGGGACACGAAAAACTTCTCTGATGAGAGATGGCCACAGCGATCTAGGAACTTGTGTCCGAATGAAACCCAATCTTTCTCAACGAGGATCATGAAACCACGGATTGTTCGGTAGAAGGGATCGAGGCAGAGTTGAGATAAGGAAGAAAGCTGAGCTGTTCGATCCCAGCCATCAGAGCAATGAATAAGTACATGGGAAGAGTTGATATGGACGTTCCTCGTTATCAGGACGGTTCCTTCGAGGATGGTTGATATGTGGCGCAACCAACTAGAGCGGCGAAGGGCCTGTCTATCTACCATTGCTAGTGAGCCGACTTGCAAGGATAGATCATTGTTGATCGTGGATATAAGCGAGTCAGCCTCGCGTAAAGCCTCTACGACTTTGGCAAGCGATTCGCGCATGGTATGGATGTGGTCGATTCCTAGATATGCCTTCTTGCCCTCTTTGTAGTGGTCCATGTTTTCTGTCCCAGCTCCTTTGGCTGTGTTAGCTACAGCATTGGTCGTTGGTCTCGCGTCAATGATTAAATTTGTGGTGGTTGCTCCGAAAACGAGATAGTTCGAAGTTCGTGACTCTGGTGCCCAGTGGGATTGGAATATTGCCTCAATAAGCTTTTCATCTTGTATAGATCTATTCTGCGTTAGCCCAACCATAGGCTGACTCGATCGTGTGAGAGAGCCCTTGTAACGGTGTTAAATCACAGAATCGAGAAGCAGAAACAGCGGGCGTACATAGTTTGCCCAGTGGAGGTATGTTAGCACAGGTATTCGACACTTGCTTCTGTACCTGGAGGCATACTGCAGTGTCGTATCACTTATTTTTGTCGGCACAACAAGGCGAGCGGGATATGTGGAGCAGAACTGGAATCACTGATTTGCACCAACGACGCGATGCTTTAAGTGTTACTGCAGACGCACGGAATAATCCTTATTGACGTCAGTAAAGCGCCAGGCTTTGGTGCGCGACCCCACTCCCATCCGACCAAATTCTTCTCTCGGTGAGTATATCGACCAGCCATTATTCGTAGGATAAGGGGGGTTTGGGTTGAAGTAAAATGCATACAGCTGAACCACGGACTCTTTCCCCGAGTGTGAAGCTGAAGAATCTGGTTTGGGACAGAAACATACCAGCAACGGTTAGTTCCTTGACACTTTCAAAGACATCGTGAGCATCGGTGTCTCTCTCGAATATGAGAGAAAACGTCTCGAATGTCCGAATATGGAACGTTAGCGGACATCGACCCTGTAACGTTTGAGGGAGCCGAGTAACAAGGGATATGAGAGGGTATGGCACCTGATAGCACGGTTATGGGTGAGAGCAGCGTCACAGTGGGAGATAGTAAAGACACTAACCCACATTTCCTCCCCTTGATCATCATTGAATCGAAAGATTAGATGGTGGGCTGTCAAATGCACCGTCCCTTTTGAAGTGGTTGCGCCTTTGGTGCAGATGACATCTTCGACCTGCAGTACACTGATGCAGCCTAGTTCATGCAATTGCTTGATCAAAGTACCTTAGATACCCGGATAACATCCATTTTTTGAAGAATACCGGACAGATCGAAGCTCTTAGCGGTGAAATAACTTCATTCACACTGCTCAGTGTTTTAGGTTGGCGAACCTCTTTGGTTTTATTTGTCCTCTAATCTATATGGAGTCTCAAGAACCCCTGGTTCTAACCACACATGAACGCTAAGTTATAATAGTCCAAGCCCTGCAAGTAACTAGAGATTGAAAGATGCAACCAACGCAACAACTATCACCGAGACAACTATATTCGCTGAGGCGTGTAGTCTTGGAACGCCGTTACTTGCCGCATTAACGTTAACAGAGGAGGCACCAGCTGATGCTGCGGTGGTGGTGGGCGATGAAAGACCAGCGCCACTGTTTGATGAGCCAAGGGTAGCGCCATACGATGAACCAGCGCCCGACGGCGAAGCGGAAGATGAATCTGGGGATCCGCCGGACGATGAACCAGAACTGCCACCAGAGCTAGTACTGTTTGAGCTAGAGTTGGAGCCCCCAGCATTCATAGCATTCGCCTGTTGCATATCTTTAGATGAGCACTTGGCCGGTATGAACAAAACGGACCTTGTATTGATCAAAGGTCTTGTTGGCGTTCGCATTGATGGCGAAAACCATGCCTGCGTGACAATGGCTAATACGAGAAAGTCAGAAAATTATCCAGGATTTATATGTAAGCCTTACACGGCAGGGTTGGTTTGTGCACAGAAAAACCATAGGGGGCTGGATGCACTTTTCGCGTCGAGCGTTATACTCCATTGCATCGTTGTGCTACTGTTTGCTGAAACTGGTTGGAATCCGGAATCCACACCACCAGGTGCGAGAGCGCAAGGATTGGTGAATGTCGACTGGGTGGCAGACTAAAAGGGTGCCGAGGTTTAGTGTAAGTCGGATGGAATCAAGAATTAGTACTGACATGGTTCTTTGACAAACTGGGTAACATAGTTAGATTATCCTATAAGATTGAACAGGAAGGAACTTACAATGTGAACTTAATTGTGTCCCCAGCTACTGCTTGGATGCTTGGAGGGCTGAATGTCAAAGTATTATTTTCGCCCACCAAAATCGAGTGAACCGTGCCAGTTGAGTTAGTTGAGCCAGTTGATCCACTCGATCCGCTCGTGCTAGGGCCACCAGTTGCAATGGGGGTGCTCGTTGTGCAAGGGGTGCCACTGGTAGCGTTTGCAGGTTGATTGATAGCATTTTCCTAAGTTGGCGATAACTTAGAAACTGTCTCGTTCGGTACCATGAAATAATTTACCTTGAATTGAGCAAATGTCTTGGTTGCAGTTGGGTTGACAGCAAAAACCATTCCCTTGTTGCAGTGGCTGCGCGGATGATTATCAGTTGATCCCCGGTTGCTAGGGGACTCAAGGCCCTTACCTGACTGGATTCTTTTGCTTGCAGTAGAACCAAAGAGGAACAGAGGCGGTCTGCTCGTCCAGAGTAACCGTGAAGGTCGGCTGTGAACTTGCATTTGCAGGCATGAAACCAGAATCGAACGCCGTAGCGCTTTGTCTGGTGCACGGGGTACCGAAAGTTGACTGAGTGACGGTCTATGGTAGATGAGCCACCAGCACCATAGATTCAGAGATGTACCTACATGGTTTTTAGAGACGCTAATAGCTAGTTAGGTACCAGTCAACATAGAAATTTAAGCAACATACAACTTAAAGACAATCTGGTCACCAGCAACCGCCCCAGAGACGCACGGGGGGTTGAATACCAACTCACTGTTATCCCCAACGTTAACGTTGAACACTTTGGCCGACACTGAGGCGATGGACAAGAGAGCGCAGAGCAGAGCAGAGAACTTCATGATGCACAGCATATCTTTAGGGAGGAAAAGAAAGTGGAATGTTCAACGTCCTGCGAGGAGAGTGCCTAAAAACAACGTAGAGCCTGAAGGAGTCGTCAACCCAGGACTACCAACGGCAAGAAAACATTGGTACTTACCCTGCTCAAAAAGGTCAAGACCAGCCGAGATGGAAGAACGAAAGGGGGGAATGGGTACCAGCCACGGCTGCCATTCCTTATTATACCACAAACTGGTCAATGTGACAGGCATAGCTACGATCACGCAGCCATCGCAACGGGCGGAGAGGCTGTTGCCCGAGCTGATGGCGTAGTGATCAATTCGAGAGGTTTCAAGTCTCCGCCTACTGGATATTGATGAATGGCCGGACATTCTTAGTGTCACGTGTCTTGGCGATGGTGGAGCGAAATCCTGTGCGAAAGTGGCTTTCTTATCTTATTTGACATACAATTGTTGATACAGACACATTCAACAAGTCATCGTTTACCACTACCGTTTACAAAACAGGCAGCACAGTCCCATCAAAAGATCGACACATGGCTACATCGTAACGTGCGTGAAGGCGCGGCCGCCTAATTTAGATAATGAACCCAGCGACGGCGCCAACCAATGCCAGTAAGCCTGCAATGTCCACGTTCGCATTAACATTAGCATTCGACTTGTAGCCAGTGCTCGTGGCTGCAGCTCCGCTCGAACTGCTGCTACCAGTGCTAGTGCTTTTGACTGCAGTCGTGCTGCTACTGGAGCTGGAACTAGTGCTCGTAGCACTAGTCGAGCTACTGCCGGAGCTAGAACTAGTGCTCGCGGTCGCAGCACTACTCGAACTGCTGCTACCGGCAGCAACACCATTCTTTGCATTGTCCTGTGACGAAGCAAGTCAGGCCAGCCATGTGAGCAGAGAAAGAGTGTCGTACCTGGAATTGAGAAAATGTCTCATCTGCCGTGGGATTGACAGCGAAGACCATTCCCGCTTGACAATGGCTGCCACGAGTGTGAGTCTGCTGCTATAAATAGATGAGAAATAATACCTACCCGCTTTGACGGCAGTAGACCCAGAGAGGGCTACTGTCGTTCACAGTGACTTTGAAAGTAGCGGAGCCAGAGCTAGAGCCGGGCACGAAGCCGGAATCAAATGCGGAGTCACCAGCCTTGACACACGGGCTTGAGAAAGTGGATTGTGTGACGCTCTAACCCATCAGGTAAATGAAAAACTCAAGGTACAGATACAATGTCTTACGTGCAGCCCTCCCGCACTGTATCCAGGTTGTCAATACGTAAGACTGCGGTAGATGGCAGAAAATGACTCTCACAAAGTGAATGTGATGACATCGCCTGGGTTGGCGTTGACAGAGCTAGGAGTATAAGTGAGGCCACTAGAGCCAACAGAGACAGCGATGTCTTTGGCGGAGACTATGGTAGCAGTCAAGAGAGCAAGAAGAGCGGCGTAACGCATTATCGTGTATCCAACGAGAATAGGGACTAGAAAAGCTGCGGGAGAGATGAGCAGCCTGTCATCTACTGGGTGGGTATTACGCACTCTACTGGTCGTGGCTTTTTGGGGGAAAAAAAGGAAGACCTGACGTGTACGACAAGCGGGCAGCATTTTATACAAGTAAATGCTTGGTCATGTCGTAACCGAGGCAATTTAATTGACGCATGGTAGACAGCAAATCTAATCATTCTTGACGTAATCATGAGAGTTGTGTCCCATATGACATCTAGACCCCGCGAACCTCAACAATCTGTTAGTATTGTCAAGAAGGATGAGGAGGACAGCGCCCAATGATTCAGCTATACAGCCACACTTTAATTGATTCGCCATCTGGAATGACAGCGGCCCACGACATTACACCGCCGATCATTTACTCCGATGCGTTCTGTTGGCCCAAGGCCAATATTGATGGGGTGTGCTTGAGGTGTCCAGCAGCTTGCAAGGACCACGACAGCATATGAGGAGAATTCGTTGTGTACCGGCTGTCCCGAGGACACAACCATAGGTATATTGATAATCTCGCATCACTGGGTAGAGAACGAAATACGCATGTTGGCTGACGTTATGACAGGACACTTTTTTGAAGCTCTTCGCACGAGCACTGGAACAGCTCCGTGATGCTATGGCGGTAACGGGCAAACCCTGGCATTTTTTGACCGGACTCTCATTCAACGGCATGGTGGCCACATATAGGGAAATGAACCTTCGGATATCGTTCTTACCGGAGTATGGCCTATTAGCTTCGGAGTGCGCTGGCGCACTTCTTCACTCCGGTTGACCAATAAGGGCAAAACACTGTTCTTCCGCAACGTCACCGTTAAGAATCTTTGAGCCTTTTTCCCGCATCAGCGGCAGAAACAGGGGCCGTATAAGCTCCTTCGGCTGTTACAGTCGCAAAAGGGTACAGAGCCCGAGTACGCTTTCTTATGAGTCCCGAGCAAATTCTTTCGATCCTTGTGCCCCCCCAGTAGACCAATTATCAGACGAAATGACAGTACAGGTAACCGATGGTGCGTTACTACGTAGCGGGCCTTATGACCTCGTTCCACTCCTAATGGCACAAAAGGGAGCTGTTCATGACAAACCGCCAGGCTACGACTCCACCGGTGCTATAAATGTACAATGTTTCAAGTTTCCGCCCACTGATGCATACCCAAATGGGCGCACAGATAATTTCCGGACATTAAATTAAGTCGTAACACAGGCGTTTCCATCTAGGTACAAATGCATCTACAAGCTATATCATTGTTCTCACATTCACATATTGTGCCAAAATAAGTTTTACACCCATAATAAGGCCGACAGGCAGCCGCATTGTGATATTTGGCAGTCGTGGTTGCCTGAATCAGAAAACTGATCCAGCAACAAGACCAACCAGCGCCAGTAAACCGGCGACGTTGTAGTTGACAATAATCCCAGTATTTGTCTTGCTCGAGGAAGCGCTGCTTCCTGCGGACGTGGACGTGCCTGTCGCAGAGTTGCTGCTGCCCGAATTGCTACTACCAGAGCTAGAGCCACCATTTTTTGCATTGCTCTACGACGGAGAAGTTCAGAATGGCTGTGAAAAAGGAGGGAGAAGTTCGCACCAAGAATTGAGCAAAAGTCTTGTCAGCCGTGGGATTAACGGCGAATACCATTCCATCCTGACAGTGGCTATGAAAGGGGTCAGTAAGTCGCAGAGTAGGCACATGATGGATACTTGCCTGGCAGTACGGCAGTAGAGCCAGATGGGGTCAGTGCTGTTCACGGTGACTTGGAATGTGCTACCGACAGCCTTGAAGCCGGAATCGATGGCGGATGAACTGGCCTCGACGCATGGACTGTTAAAAGTGGATTGTGTGACGGTCTAGTTGAACAGTTGAATAAGGTCCTAGGATATGGATATTGTTCTTACATGCTGTCCAGATTCACTGCGTCCAAGTTGTTGGTAAGATTGCGGAATATAAGCAATAGAGAATGACTCTTACAAGGTGAATGTGATGACATCGCCCGCTGAGGCGCTAACAGAAGTGGGACTGAAGGTCAAGCCCCCACCGGAACCAACAGTTACGGCGGTGTCCGCAGCTGAGACGGCAGTAGCAGCCAAGAGAAAAGCAAGAGCAACGCAACGCATGATTATACTTCTAACGAGGATGGGAACTGGAAAGATTGCATGTGAGCAGGCGAGCATTGGTTATGGAGATATTCCATACTCTACCGGTTGTAGCTTTTGAGAAAGAGAGGAGTGCCTTGAAGGTCGGTGCAGTGGGTCGCTGGTTCATTTTTATACTCCTAAGTGTTTGGTCTTGCCGTAAATGAGGCATATATATTTGTGAGCCTCATTCGGGCCGCTGACCAACTCCGCATTGGATGATCCCCGGTACATTTTGTAGCTACCCGGGGGTGGCGCTTAGAAAGTGAAGCTAATGAAGATTGATGTGGTCTGCTTATTGCGCCTAGATTGCAGCATATCGGCTAGTACATGGTGCTTGAGCCACGCCAGGACTGAAGAAATTGTGAATAGTTTACCCTAAATGACACTAGTTGTCTATACCACATGTCAATGGCGGTTGTGATGGGCATAGCATGTTGCCGTTGGCGTCACGACAGCTGGAAAGCTGTCACTTGACTGAGACCATGTCAATGAATTTACAAAAGTTTCTGCCACTGACAGTTGATGAGAATGGATATGCAGGTTGCCGCTCTGGACATCAAATCAATTGGGCTGTCAGAAGTCTCGCTAAGAAACCTGTGCACATTAAGCGAGTTGCGGTGGGTTGGACAAGCTGCGAGCATATCCGTCGAGTAAGTATATGATAAAAATCAACCATTGAATTGGATATACATCACACTAACATTACTTTCAGGTTACAACATTAAATTAAAGTAGGCAACAAGAGTCCTCTCGAAAATGACAGTCACATCATGAGGTGGTGCCTAACTTAGAATACCGATCCAGCAACCAGGCCGACCAGTGCGAGTAAACCAGCAACATTGCTGTTGACGTTAACGGCACCATTTTTTGCGCTTGAAGAGGCGCTGGTTCCTGTGGATGTGGAGCTGCCTTTAGTGGTGCCAGTGCCAGTGCCAGTGCCGCCGTAGCCGCCGTAGCCTCCTGAGCCCGAGCCTGAGCTTGAGCTCGTGGAAGAGCCGCTGCTGCTAGAAGAGGAGCCACCACTCTTGGCATTGTTCTATGTGAAGGTCAGAATGACAGAAGATCACGAGAGAAAGTGCTTCGTGCCTGGAACTGAGCGAAGGTCTTGTCTGCCGTAGGGTTGATAGCGAAGACCATTCCCTGGGTACAGTGGCTGAACAGTGCATCAGTTAATTGGTATAAACACATGGCGAATCTTACCCAGTTTGACGGCAGTAGAACCAGAGGGGGTCAGTGCTGTTCACAACGACAGTGAAGGTAGGTTGAGTAGCAGCGCCGGCAGCGACAGGCTGGAAGCCAGAATCAATGGCAGATGCGCTGGCCTTTGTACATGGGTTGGCAAAGGTAGATTGGGTGACAGTCTATCGGACTAGGTAAAATAAAATTCCAAGCTCAAACATGATGTCTTACGTGGTTTTTGGGGGAACTACATTGAAGTTGTTGTTTAACTGCGTGCCACGAGTGAAAAAAAAACAACTCTTACAATGTGAAGGTGACGACGTCGCCTACTTGGGCGTTGACAGAAGTGGGATTATAAACCAATCCACTAGCACCAACGGAGACAGCGAACTCTGCAGCAGAGGCACCAGTGGCGGCCAAAAGAGCAGCAAAAGCAGCGTAACGCATTATGGTATACTGACAAAGAAAGGAACTAGAATAGCTAGAAGAAAAATCAGGAGAAGATCATTGTCATATCAGTATCACCCACTCTACTTGTCGTGGTGTTTTGGAAAGAAGGGAATGATTTAATGGTGGACATCGAAGATGGCCAGTTCATTTTATACAGATGAGGCATTATTTGGTCGTGAGGCAATTCGGCGAGCACGGCTATGCCGATATCACGGATTTGATCCAAAGCGCCCTGTTTCAATAGGGACTGTCTGATTCCCAGTGCATGGGTGTGCTTCGCATCAAAATGTTTCCTGTTAAAATGTCGCTAAGTCAACCGGCATGATGCGGTGATACTGGCGCGTCCGAGTAACGTCGAATGTGAGAGTAGGACCTCCAGCTTCCGGAGGACCTATTAGGCTGGTGCATGGGCCATCGCATTCAGTGGCAAATGATCAACCATGCGGCAAGTAAGATGAAAGTTGCTGCTGCATCGGCCAATTTGAAATCGCGCTTATTCCCGGCTGGCCAAGTAGAGATGGTAACGTAGTTGGGTCCTCTTGGCATCGTGAGAGGAGGTAACCAAAGGTTGGTCACGTTCCTTGAATCTGCATAGAATGCAGGTCACTCGTTTCAAGGGCATATTGTCCTACTCTGCCTTCGCAAGACGTCCATGGACTCGCCAGTTCCGCACATCAACCACACACCGGGACGTTTACAAGAGCGCTGATCTCAAAGTTGGTGATCAAATTTGACATACGCTAATTAATATAACCCCAAAACAGACCTTTACGAAAATAACGCAACTGAAAGACAGATTGGTACTCGTCGATTTTTATGCGGAGTAAGTGTCTTCTAGCGCTGCTCCCGTTAACTAAATCAATTCATATTGCTCTAGTTGGTGTGGTCCATGCCGCCAACTGTCGCCCGTGTTGGAAAAGTTTGGCTCAGATCCCAACTTCAAGTCCGGTGCAAATAACCCTGTCGACGTTGTCAAGGTGGATATTGATTCAGACGATGGGGCTCTGCTTGCCCAACAATACAGGGTAGGTTTATCAGAGGAACTACACTGGTCAGCACAGGTTCAATCCCGCTTAGGTTAGTGCTGTGCCGACTGTCTTCGCCATGAAGAATGGGGAGACTGTTGATCAATTCCGTGGCGCCATTCCCGAGTCCGCTGTCCGAGAGTTCATAGAAAGACTTTAAAACTAGAATAGCGCATGCATGTTAAGAGGACCGAAACCATATAGGTTATTCTCATAGAATATGATACATGTCCGACGTGTAGCGAGGTACAGAGCAAAATCGGAGCGACGAGTGCGGAAAAAGAGAAACGAAGGTATTTGCAAACATTCGAGTGGACAAAATGACGATGACGAGCGATGGATGTTTGTTACGATAAAATAATGAGGCGGCACCTCATATGCATGGTCGACCCGAATGGGCAAACTCCTCTTTCCTAGCGCAGTCTGAGGGAGTGGAGGGGGGAGGCTGGTTGCGGAGGATGTATCTCAATCAAAAAGCAATGTCACTGGATTATGCATTTGCATCCTGGTGTTTTTTGACCATAATGATCTTCTGCGCGGGCTACAGGACCCCAGACGGAAGGCACCTATCAAGATGATAATATGAGTCAAGTCATACGACAACGAGTCGATGACATACGAGATGATCTCTCGTTGTTTTACAATAGCGGATAAGGCTATAATGAAGGTACTTATATTAGTCGGATCATGGTTGAAATAGGAAGAGAAGCGAACCTTGCGCTAGCTTCGCTGACTTTGACCCTTGGCCGTGCAAGATCTTCCCGCAAGCGTTGGTTGTGCTCCAACAGCCTCCGAAGCTTCAGCTCGGACATAGACTGTCTGCCGCTCCCGCGGGCGCTCATAATTGGTACAGGCTAAAAATTCTGAGGTCTTGGAATGGGCAAAAGAAGATAGTTGTGCCTAGGAAGCTAGGAAGGGGAATAAAATATAAGCCGATGATGGTCATTGAGATCTCAAAATGGAGCACACCTAGCAATGCTCCTGACAAATTATATGGCAGAACGCGAACGATGAAAACAAGGGTGGAGTGGAGGTCAAGGGCAGGTCAGCGTTCGGGAACAAGGCCGAATCAATATAAAATTTACCTGTCAAACACCATGTGTATGTAAATTACTTATTTCCGCAATTGCTCATTTCTTTATCCACCACACCGGATACAAAGGATATGTACACCGTCGTGCGTCAGTTAGATGCTTAGATAGGCAAAGCTATGCTTAAATACAAGCGATTATAAAAAAACAGCAAGAACCAAAGGAGTGAACGTGGTTGCGCAGGACAGGTATTAGGAGAACGGTATATGCTCTGCAACAGACCGTTAATGACCGTAAACCAACAGTCATAGATCAGGCGCTACATTGGAACGCCCCAAAAACAAATATTCATTTTTGAAACGATCCTCTCTTGGTCCATGGCGTCTCGGGTAGGGAATCGGTTACATAATTGTGCAATTGCAACCTTGTGTCGGTGGGGCGTATGGGTCTTCGCTTTTGCTTACTGGGCCCCAGACTGATGGCACCTAGAGTATTGGTCTGCATCAGGGTATATGTGCATACACTTGTTGCTAGTGCCTTACAAGATGATCCTTGGTGGTTTTGCAATATCGAATGAGACTAAGAAATATGAGCGCCCATGAAATTTTGGTGCCTATTATGCTGTATCACCTTGCACTTGCTTCGCTCACCCGGATACGCGGTCTGGCAAGATCCTCCTTCAACCGTTGATTGTGCTCCAACAATCTGCGGAGTTTGAGTTCCGACATGGATTGCTATGTCGCTGGAGTGTAAGCGACAAAGAGTAAAGTAGAAAATTGGCAGAGGGCGAACTTTGTGAGGACGTGCGTTCATGATCGGGTAGATGCACCTTTATGATTGCAAAACAAGCGACAAGGGGCCTCTGATGGAGATGTCGTTGTTAAGGGAAATTGAAAAGGTGTTTGGTGTGCAAATCTCGGGAAAGGGGGGAAGATTGTTATAAGGTAAAGGAGGAGACGCTTTTGGTGATGCTTTGGCAGTGCAGAGGTGGGAGATGTGAAAAACTCAAAGACCAACTCGAACGGTTCGGAGTTTAAAATCACATACTTCCATGGCCCGTATTACCTTGTGCAAGCACTCTCCAACTGAACCTGGACGAGCAGGCCGCGTAAGATCAAGTCGAGGTCTTTTTACATGTTTTTCATCCTATTTTTGGGATCGCTGGACAGTCTCTTATCAGGCTTGAAAAGTTGGAAGCGCTCGGAACACCGGCGTGTCTCGCCATCTGGGTGCTCTCCACATAAGCGCGAGGCTTATCAACCGCGTCTTAGCAACATACATTCTGGGCATGGTCGGAAGACCCGGATCAATGAGAGGGTACAGAAGGCATCTTTCAAATCATTCCGAGATAAAGAACCGCCTTACTACCACGACCTGGACGATGTCATGGATATAACAAGTAGTGAAGGTACTGAAGAGGACTTCTTTTGGGAAGAGGAGCAGACCCTGTTTTCAGACCTGATGGAGGGAGCGTGCGTCTTGTTGTATCCGACTATATGCGCAATTTTATCACCCCCATCAGCGATATAAAGGAGTACAAAGGCCCAGACTGGACTGATCTTCTTGAATCTCTTCAAGATGCGTTTACAGAGCATAGTGTAGCACTCAAGAAAGAAACGGCCGGCGCGTTTGTTCCAACTGTCACCCGCGTGAAGAAAATCCTCCGTGCTTGTGACGAAAAGGATAGGACATATGGCGAAGGCATCCTCATGCTGAATTCCACCCTCAAGAAGTATGAAATAACTGTTATCGAGACGGAAGACAGCGTGAAAGAAGCATGTGGTTCAGCGCGAGTACGTAATTGCCCAAAGGCACAATTACATCACTGTATGGGTTTTAGAACAAGATCAATACGATACTCCGAAAACTCGAGGAAACATATTCTCAACGTGACAAAATCTGGGCCGAATTACATGAAAAGATTGCTCAAATTGGTGATGCCAGTACGTGATCGGAATACGAGATGACTAATTCGGATTTGTGTACTTTCCAAGCCGAGCCCGCTGCCCAACATTTCAGGGAAGTTCCAGCGACTGTAGAACGAACCATAGCGACGCAAGAAAAGAAGAGCAGGAGTCATGAAAAGGATGAAGGCAACAGCACTTTAATTAATGAAGAGACGCTGAAGGAATTGTTGAAGAAATTATAATAAATTGTAAAAACTTGATAGAAGCTAACATGCGGAACCAATACCGGTTCTAAAGTTCCTAAGTCCCGGGCCCTTGACCCCGTTCCGAGTTCCACGTTCAACCTGCATGACCTCCAGTCCCCATCATGTTGGGCGACATCGACGATTTCCTTGAAGATATACTAGGACTTTCTAAATTGCCAGAGTTTCTGCCGACACTCATATGGTCTTTTCTGGCATTCCTTTCAGTCCACCAAGTTTTGGCACCGGTCTTGAGCAAAATTGTGGCGCCCACCTCTTACGGAACAATTAAGAACAGAAGGAGCAGGAATACATGGTGACCCGCCTTGTATAAGATTAAGTCTAAGCTGCTAAATTAATTGGAAGGAACATTCATGTCACGTCCCAGTGCCATGTCCTGGTGATCGTGCCTTTGGCGTTTTGGTGTATTAGGGCGCAGGCTGAAAATTCAGATTGGAATGAGCAGTGGAACAGGGCTTTCCGGTGGGACGATCGCGCTGGGTTTGCGAATGCCATCGGGGCTGGGTAAGTTGTAGTGCTTGCCACTCGGGTTCATATTTATACATCACAGGTACTTCCTCTGGGACAGCCTCGATGCTGTTATCAACTTTATCGATACTGGCTATGTCATTCATGGTATATTTCCATCCATCTGTTGTTTAGGAAGTTCACAAAACGTTTGCCTTCTGTAGGGCTGGCATGCTTGATGGTTTATGTTTTATCCTTCGTAAGTCCGTGGGCCGTCGGCTGTTTCACGCTTTGATAGGAATGCCCAGAAACCATTCGTGTCGTACTATGCTGTCCGGTGCCTGTTATGGGAGTCCAGCACATTCTTCCTTAATACCCATTGGTGAGCCGCGCTTCTCCATGACTGTGTTCCGGCTTTATAATGATGGGTCAAGGTTCTTAGATAAAACAAATCACACAGGTTCCACTTTTCAACTTGTCAATGGGTTCTGCCTTCTCGCCGCCTTCTTCTGCATCCGTATTGTCTACGGTGGATGGATTGTATGTGGTTCCCATCATGCCTTGCCATCAGATCGACTAAACTTTGGGCGTAGTCATACAGCTTTTTCATCACGTTGCGACACGTATACGGTGACGTTCCGTTCTTCTATACCATTGTATTCTCCGTAGGGACCGTCACCTTACAAGGGTTGAATTGGTATTGGTAAGGCATCGCACTAGCATTACTTTGAGGCGAGTGTTGACTAGCCAATGGCAGGTTCATGAAAATAATTGCAGCGCTGCGTAAGCGCTTTGAAGGCCAGTCAGCTGAGAGCGCGAGGCTTATTGGCAGTACAAATCCGGAGGCGCCAAACGGCGCATAGAGCGGGGATGCATGAAAGCTAAGGTAAATGATCTACCTATAAGGATATCGATGTTGTATTTTGGAAATACATGGGGTACCGTATATGACAATGGCCAGTTCACGAAACGCAACTTAAGATAGCGTGAACGCAGCATTCACGGTACTCTGAACCCTCTTTTCCCATGCGACCAGATTAACGCGACGTGATACTTCCATCCTCATATTATCATTATCTGAATTAAGTATGCAATGCAAATAAGCGAATGTGAGAGCGTCTAAGGGGGTTGGTTCACTTCGAAAGCATAAGACTTTTGGTTCTGACTTGGCAAGGAAGGACACTTACCTCGAGTCGAGGAACCAGTCATTCGTACCAAGCCGCTCAGATAGCGCGGCAATAGCGTCGCGGTATTGTGAGACCAAGGCCTTCGATGAGATGTGGATACCAGACGAAGGAAATGGCGACGTTAAACCTGTGGCAGGGGGAGGGGGAGGAGTCACAAGTGTTTGCAGCGAGGGACCTGGTGGAGGATCGTCTGATGTATCTGGCGATGCATCGGAAGACCAGGTAAATGACAAGGAAGGGAAGATAGAAAAAGACAATAGCTGGTCCAGATACGAGGGCTGTGGTTGAGTGAGGAGCTAGGGGGGATGTGTCAGAGCGCGGCTTGGTCAATTGAGTAGACATACGAGGGCAGCATGGATGGCACCTTCAAGAAGGGTAACCCAGGCACGACTTTCGTCGCGTGCAGCTTGGTCTTTATAGCCCTCGAGGATTGGGTCAACGGGACCTTTTTGGCTGTCCACCCATGAGGGAATCAAGCGGGCGGACAAGAGTTCACCGTCCTCTTTTTCTGTTGCAGGGACGTGAAAATTTGGTAAACGACGGTCTATGCAACCTTCTGGATGAATATCGGTTCTGATGTGAATGTTGGTAAGACCACGTAGAGCAAGGTAGGCTTGCCATTTGAGGCATTCAACATCAGAACTTAAATGGGAGTTTGGTTCGTTTGGAGGATGAATCCATAGTGTAGGAACCAAAATCTGGGGTTTTGAAGGAGGATAGATAGGAGGATAAGTGTAGAGCGGAAAGAGAGCGAAGAAGGAGGCAATGGGCGCCGGAAGACGCAGCATCTCAACTTCACTGTGCCGCGACCGCTAATTCAAGTCTCATCATCATCATGTCAGACGCCGACTCCCTTCCTCCCTCCCCGCCCACCCCAACTAACACTATTCCACTTGACCTGCCTACCGCTAAGCCCTTTAGATTCACTTGGGATCCCTCATCCCGTAAGCGTGGCCCGGAAAGTGTATCAGGAACAACAGAAGGGCGCGGAGACTATATAACACCTCATCCCACGAGACTTGGTTTCCTGGATAGTCCTTCGACTGCAACGATATCACCTACTGCACTACCGTCGGAATGGAGTAGTGCACGCCATGGGTTCAACGGTGTGTGTTTCTCACTTCGTCGCGTTCTCACTGGGTTCTCATTGCACACCTAGCTATTTCAACTGTCTTGAATCATCCTAGTAAGCGACAAGCACCACCCAAACCACACTCCACATTACCCGCGGTGCCTCTTGCTGATCTGCCTCGTGTGCGGAGGAAAGACTTTGATTCCTACCTACGCGCCATTAGACCGGAATGGGAGAGATATGAGCGCAATATCCAACTTGGCCGCGATGGCCAGGCTCAATTGGACGGTGGACCCTCTACTCCTCGTGCATCACTGTCTTCGATGATAGATATTTCTGTGACTTCTAATTCACATGGGCCTCCTCATACACCTATACAAACAAAAGCTATCCCTCCGTTGGACTCGGTTCCACAAATTTTCTTCGAACAAAATTTTGATCTAGGAGATCCACGGACATTCATGACAGTCACGCAATATGAATCCCAACTACCCGATACCCTCAAGGTCGCCAATGGTGATGGTCATGCGGACTTGGTTGCACTCGATAGGCTTTCTCACTTTGCTGATACGGTAGAACAACATCTAATCAAAGAAATATCTCGTCGTTCGACTTCATTTTTCGCTGCCCTCACCAACCTTCACGACCTCCAATCAGAGTCAGAGCAGTGTTTGGACAGGATAGCACGCATGAGGCGGCTGCTACAAGACGTGGATGAGGAAGGTGCAAGGCGGGGACTACAACTTGTTCGCCTGGAGACCAAGCTCGTGAACCTTCGTCGAGTTCAGGGTGGGGTCAGGATGGTCAATGGTGTAGTGGAGATGGCAGGTGTCGCCAAGGGACTGGTGGATGCTGGGCAGTGGGGTCAGGCATTGGACGTGATTGAAGAACTAGAAAGGCTTTGGGAAGGCCCGGGCGAAAATGTGCGGGCAGAGAACGGTGGCCTTGGAGTGGTCAAGCTAAATACGATGCCCAACGGCGGCGGTAAATTGTCCTCGCTGGCGGAAGAAGAAGAAAACGACACCGGTATTAAGGCCCCCCCGCCGAAAGTCAAACAAGAAACTCAGTTGTCTTCTCTACTGGCATTTTCCGCTCTGCCAACACACCTACGCGAGCTTACTTTGGAGATTGCGACATCGCTGTCTTCCGAGATAGTTGGCGTGCTGCGAATTGATCTGGGGGAACGAATAGTTCAAAACCAGACTAAGGAAGAGATCGATCAAAATCTGAGGGATCGGCTTAGGCCACTGTTACATGGTCTCGTGCGAACAAAGCGGCTGAAAGAGGCGACACTATCGTGGCGGGAAGTTGTCCTAGGCGAGATAAAAGGTATCATTAAGGCGGTGTGTGATATCGTTTTTCTGATGTATTATGACTTGTTTTAGGCTCATTCCACATCGCAGCGGCTACCTGCATTTGACGCAGATGAAAAAAAAGATGAGTTGCAAAATGGTCAACACGAGTCTCCGTATAGTCTTGTTCGTGTTTTATACATGCTCATGTACTAATGAGATCGAACAGCGTTGGGCTAGTGGAACAGTTGCGGAAAATGTCGCAATTGGAGTTCACTGCTCTGACACGGGGAATATACCAAGACCTCTATAATGGTGTACGAGGACTTCAGATCCAAGGAACTGTATTCATGGATGTGATTGACGCGGTCACCAAGTGAGTCGCTTAAGGGGTAATATGCTGTGATTGACTTACCATCTTGCACAGGACTCATCGACTGAAATCACTACCAGATACTGCATTGCTGCAAGAAGATTTTGCCGATATCCTAGGCTCTGCCGCAGAACTCGCTCACGTACAAGTTGCACATGTAGTCTCATACCGCTCGGAGCAGCACGCTGTGCTTGATTTGCCGCAGTTCCTGGCATTCTTCCACGACAGCTGGAAGTTCGTTATCCAGTGCGAGACCATACGCGGACGAATGATTGTTGGACTTCGTGCTGTGATCGTTGGTCAGGTGCTTCATTAATGCAGCCACTCCAATGTGTATTATTAAAAAGGATCTGCAGGCAAAAGCGTTTCTCCAGACATTTCATCAAGTGCGACTCACACGCTCGGCAAAACTAGTAGAAGACGAGCAATGGACGCAAACTGAGGTTTCGGCTCAACTTCAGCACGTCATAGAGGTCGTCATGGACTGTGCTGTCCGCGATTCTCCGGGACTTGTAATCAATCCAAAAGATCCACTACCCGACCTACCATCTTCGGCGACCTTCTTACCCAATGAGACCACGGAATCTATTTCCAACCCTTCCAAGACAACTGTACCGACTGATACCCCTACTCCATCCTCACGCCCTCAGACAACCGGTGCAAAACACCTGCGTATTGAGGACAGGACATATTTCGTCGTTTCAGCGACATCAGAGGTACTCATGCTGCTGCAGGATTACCTGTGTCTTGTTGTCAACCTGTCACTCCTCACGACGGATGCCATGGCTCGAGTCATTGAGTTCTTGAAGGCCTTCAATTCGAGAACGTGTCAAGTGGTGTTGGGGGCAGGGGCTATGCGGTCCGCGGGCCTGAAAAACATTACAGCGAAGCACTTGTGTTGAGTTTCCATATTACGACCCTTATTGCCATAACTGACTCCAAAGGATACCAGCTCTCGCCTCCCAATCTTTATCGATCACGTTTGAACTCATCCCTTATATTCGCGAGACGTTTCGTCGGCACCTTAGCCCGAAGCAAGCTGTCATGCTAGTAGAGTTTGATAAACTCAAGCGGGTAGGGTTCTTCACTTCACTGGAACTCCTTGGCTAAATTTTCTCTCAGGACTTTCAAGAACATCAAAATGAGATCCATGCTAAGCTGATTGCAATCATGAGCGATAGACTGAATGCCCACATCAAGTCACTCCAAGTGCGTGCTTCCAATTCAGATAAAGTTTACTTTGCGTTCATTCCCCGCTCCTTATGAGCCTTCCCTTCTTGGCAAGATACCTTGCCTGGGTGCTTCACCCGGATCGTTCCGTTTCCTGACCACTTTCAATGGATTATCTAGCCACTTAAACCAATTGATTGATCTTGCCATCTGCAGAATGTGGATTGGTCAACATCCAAACCCGGAAATGCCGTTAACGAATATATGGAAGTTCTCGTGAAGGAAACTGTCACGTTACACAGGGTTCTTACACGTTATCTAGCCGTGCCAACGGTCGAGGTGCGACAGGGCGTTCTTGATTCAGCTCCTCACACCTTTGCTTACCCCCTGTAGTATGTGATGACGCAAGTTCTTGCAGCTATCAATCACCGTTTGTCAGAGGAGTATGTGAAAATAGATATCCCAAATCAGGAGGCAAAGGCACGGTGAGTTTCATTCATACTGATAGCAAACCGTTGATTCGCGTTGTATTGACTTGGTTCGCCGTGTACTGTAGACTATTGGCTGATGCGAAGTACCTTCACCAGAAGCTGTTGTCACTGAAGCACATTGGTACACCTACAAGCATGTTGGAAACGGTGATTACGGAGAGACGAGTAGGTCAGCCCGGAGATGCTGCGCAAGTGGCAGCACCACGCTTGGACCCTGCGTCCAACCAACAGCAAAACCCACTGTCGCGTAGTTCAACAATGAATGCCGTCACTGCGAACGCAAATCAACGACTCAGGGGGTTGCTGTCTGGACGATCGCCAACGCTTGACAAGGTGATGGGACCGCCACGGAAGGAGACGCCGCCCACGCCACCGTCGTCTATCCCCCGGACATTATCTCCAGGCCCGACACAATTCTCGGCGTCTGCCTCCACTGCCTCCTTGGCAAGTGGAAGTGGAGTTACCCCACAGGGATTATCAAGCGCCAGCGAGAGCTACATTGCTCTAGCTGACGGTGGCGGTGGCGTCAACGAAGACGGTTTCACAGTGCCACGTTCGACACATTTTGACGTCAATCAAGCTGTTTCTGATGAGATGCGACCTAACGCCCCTAGCGAGCGTGAATCCAGACAAGCGGAACCATTAGCAAACAATTTAGAAGAGTCCAAAATAGTTGGGGACAAGGACGTGATAGGACCACGGTATTAGATGCATCAGCATTGTCATCATAATTACATAGCAGTAATTGTTCCTTTGCATTTTCAGTGTAGCTCCGTCACGAGCGGCACTAGTTGCTTGCTAAGTCCTGGGCTTTCCGGACAGCACTGTATTGAGTGCCGCCCAAGCATGTGGCAAGGAGATATTAATTAATTAATAAGCCGTGCGTAGGCTTTAGACTCATTTTGCAGGGGATCTACTATGGGCCCGCCAGCGAGTCCCACGTGCTCCTTGTCATGGGAATAGTGGAGTTAAAGGAATTGGTCGTGAGCTACGACATGACGAGGCCCATAAACATTGGCTACGGTAAAATTTGACGCATGTCCTCCTGCATCCTCAAACGTGCATGAATAACAAGTTGCCGAGGCAGCATACGGGGACAATGACTGTAATGGGCTAGTTCGGCTGCGGATGTAAATATAGTTTGATGGGGAATGCAAGATCGTTAACGGGTGGCCGGAATCGGTGGCAAGAAGTACCGTCTAGGTTCACACAAATTGACAGAATACCTGTTTGCAGCTTGAGAATTTTGACAGACATGTGAGCGAGGAGGAACGTGTAAGGAAGTTTCAAAGGCCGAGTCGGTAAAATTGAAGCTTATGTGATTACAAGGATGGACAGCTGGATAGCAAAACGACGCAATGAGAGAGGACAATGACTAGGGATGGTGTGATGGTAGCTAATAAGGTAGCTAGGGGCGCAGGCTGTGTGGGCGGGCATAGCTTGTTCTAAACAAGCTGTGGAAAGCCATAGAAAAATAACGAACCAGCTCGTCATGACAGATCGAGATGACGTTTGCAGGTAGGCGGCGCCATTGGTCCATAAAAGGCAAGCAAGACCGACTGCGACATGGCGTCACTCATGACGTCGAGAAAGGCTACAGGCCGGGGGAGGGGACTGGGCCTTCCGAGGGGGCAGGCAAGAGGAAGAGATGAGGGAAGCGAATCCATTCAGAGTCAGGTGATAGAATGGAACGTGTGAGGCTGGGAGAGCTTTAGTTAGATCGGCGGCAAAGGGTGAATCTGTAAAAAGTCACGTGCGATCTGGATTGAGTCACCTGTACCACGAAAATCCAAAAATTCGTTTTTCAGTGTCACCAATGTTGCGACCTCCCAGGTTCGACCTATATAAGCACTCCTCATTCTTATTCTCTTCCCTCAACTTCTCTTACCCTGCTGTCCCTTGTCCGCCTCCATAGTCCCCTCCTCTTTCTCAATGTTTGAGGAAGTCTGTCTAGTCTGTGGAAAGCCTCTTTCCGACAACGGGTAACTAACTCTTCTTTCTTCCCATCACGCTCGGCATTCCTGATGCTCTCTCCTGCCAGTCGTGCATATTGTAGCAACGACTGTGAGAATTGCGACCTGTCTTCCCCCAGCATGTCTTGTACCAGCAGTGCCCTTTCATCCCCCCACCTCTCTCACGTAGTCGGTGGCGAAGTTCCTCCTCTTGCTCCGTCTGCTCTGGGCATTGCCCTCAAAAGTCATCAGGCCTCTGACAGGTATTCTATCTCCTCCTCCTCAGCATCTTCGACCTCCTGGTCAGTATCCACTGACGACGAAGGAGAGGAGCCCGCCTTGAGCATTAATATCGAGTATAACCAATCCGACAGCGTAGACCCCTTATATGAAGTCAATACTCATCCAATATGGTCTGCTGGTCTATCGTATGCGCGTCTTCCATCGGGAACCAATAATCGTTCAACTGTTCCCAATTTACACAAACGAACGGGTTCATTATCTCCCGGCCACGTGCACGGTATCCCTCGAAGTGCACCAAATCATTCCTTTTCTTCCGCGGAAGAGGAAGAAGCACGTCCAGACTTGGGATTACCATCCCGAGGTAGTATAACCCTGGACGAAATTAGTCGTCCTCCTCTTTCGGACAATGGCCCAGCGACGTCCATTCCCAAGACGAAGCATACCCGCAATCGTGCAAGTCTGCCAGCATACTTTTCGCTGCTGCAAATTTCAAACTCAGGTCAGGAGCCCCGATCATCCCCCGTCTCATCATCTTCCGGTCATACAATAGCCCGTACTTCTCCCCCGACTCCAAAACTGGGTCTCTCAGCTTGTTCCATCGACCCACACATGGCGGCTCCCACTTCGGCGCCCGGAGATGCCAACCAGGTAACGCCTCGTGGTCGAAGACGGGTGCCTGGTACTAGTTGGGTCAACCGTCAATCTGGTCATTCGAGCTCTCGGTCTCGGTCTCGTCCTCATCAAGATGTGCCTCGCACGGAGATGTTACTTGGCATATCGTCTCAGCGGCCTGAAGTCAGGGACGTTGTCAGGCACACTTTGAACTGGGCATCGGATCCTTGTATGTCCCGGGGCCGGAACACCACCAAAAGGGGTGGCTCACCGCCACCAAAAATGCAGCCAGGGAGATTGGATGGCTACCTCAGTGCCAGGAGGGGGCGCCTTCGGACAGAAGAACTTGATGCCTTTTCTCCCGATGCCCCGGGATTTGGCCATGGACGGAGCGGACTAGTCGACCGGGAAAGAGTGATTGGAACCCGGGCTACGTTATATTATTAGGACCCACTTGTGGAACCTACCCTTCTTCAAGTTGCAAGGAGATACCCTGGAATCACAATCAAAACCGAATTTGTATATTCGGCATCTTCGCTCATCAAAACAAAAATCCCCACTAGTCATTGTCTTCATATCATGCAACTTTGCTTTTCGCATCAGGTTATATCATGTCCGCTTTGCATTTCTTCCCCTCTTCGGTTCATCCCAGTATCACGCCATATTATCGTGACATGACTAGCTTCGTTTTCCACGGAACAGCTTTTTCAGGTTCTCATCCCACTGTCACTCCCGCTTCTCCATTTCCTAAAATAAAATCGAAGAATCATGCATTCAACACACCTCACTCCTAATGATACTTCTCACATCATTTCATGATAAATTTATGTTTTCAACACGTTCATTCTACCTATCGCTGGCCAAAAGCAATTAATTGCATTCTGCACGTCCTGTTGTGAATATAAACAAGTATTGTTCGAATTGTGTAAGCTAGGACAGAATTGGCATGTTCTGCGCCCGGAAATCCACCCATCAGATGAGCTGTGGGCAGTTGTTCCGACTTGTGCCCACCGCATGTTGCTCAGGGATACAATAAGCTGAGGGTCACCTCCGACCACCATGTCAGGCGTCCCAGTAAATAGCCAGGGTGGAAGACTGCACTGCGGCTCACATTGCTAAATAGAGCATATTTCGTGCGAATGGACACGCGAGAACGCGCACCCAAGTCAGAGAATTTTGAGCCTTTCTTATCGTCCCAAACGTCCACCATATCAGTCCCACCTCAGGCCCTTTATCGGCGCCAAGGCCGCTATACTTGTCAGATTCCAGCGGCGAACTTGAGCCTTTTTCCTGAATTAATTTGAATAGTAGCTACTGTACGTCAAACCATCAACCTTCGCAACCATTGCTTCACACAGCCATCCGAATTCGACGCGGGAGTCGCTGCACACTCCTGGTAGTGCCTCTTCTGCGCCAGCAGCTAGCCTCGCCAACGTCACAGACACGCCTTCCTTTGCCGTTCCATCACAGCTGTTATCATCCCCACCGTCACCCGAAATTCCATTTGTCTTGACGAGCCTCGTACCCGCCACTCGAACAAGGTCCGACCTCGAGGACGACCCAGTTGATAGTAGTACTTTCAGAGGGAGCGGAAGTACCACCAGGAGCAGTAGTGTTGACGTACAAACCACCGGTACAGTATCCTCACCTTCCTTCTGATTTTCCTAGCCACGCTTCTGACTCGTGTTTGGTTTCCCGTCACTATCGTACCCGTTTTTGTCCTCCGTGTCCGATCTCGCCACCACCCCTGCTGCGTTTGCCTGCGTTTCTGAATCCGGCTCCATCGCCCCTCTCCAACCGCCACTCTTGGTTGGGGGCCCCGTCCAACCAACCGCAACATGCGCTTTGCGATTCCCGCGCTGATACGTTCGTTGTACGTCAACGTGTTTACTTTATTCTTTTTTGTCCTTTCCGCGACGGCTGGGATGGCAGCTACCGTGCGGCAAGACTCCGAGAGCACCCGAGCACGAAAGAGGCTCAGAACTAACAGTCCACACCGTTTATCCCTTTCCTTACCAGACCAATCGGAAAACCAAGTCACTGCTGCTATGCGATACTCTGAATCGGATCAGGACTCATTTGTTTCTGTCTCGCCAGATTACAACTCGACCTCCTCATCGCCACCGGTCGCCCCCAGTCTAGGTGGTCCAGGGCCGTCTTCATCCTCCAATGGATACCCCAGCGGGGCCGTTTCAATGAACGGGAACGGCAGCCTGAGCAACGGACATGCGGGAATAATTAATGGATCTACTACAAATGGGATTGGGAATGGGGCTTACAAACCGCATGGAAAGTCCGTCATGCGGGTGAACCTACCTGGCACTCTGTTGTATGACGATGATGATTCAATTTTGGATCGAGAGGAATTTGTACGATTGGTATTACAGAGTCTGCGAGATGTCGGGTACATGTGAGTCTCCTCTCGATCTGGCAAAGCCAGGCTCAACCTTGATTCATACCCACAGCGAGAGTGCAGCAACGCTAGAAGCAGAATCAGGCTATTCTATGGAAACGCAAGAAGTCGCACTGTTCCGCCAGCATATATTGCATGGTCATTGGGCGAAGGCGGAAGCCGCATTAACACGCCTAGGCGTACATGACGATGCCTCGTTGCAGGTAAAGTTTCATATGGCCAATCGCGTATCTCCGCGAAGCTTAAAAAGTCTCACAGGAGGCAAAGTTTCTCATCAATGAGCAGAAGTATCTTGAGCTTTTGGAAGCTGGAAAGACTACCTCTGCCTTACATGTTCTGCGTAATGATTTGGCGGAGCCTTTGGAAGTCGATTCAGACCACCTACATATGCTTTCAAGGTCAGTGTCCCGTAGGGAATTCACTCATAATACTGACCTTGATGTGGAACTAGTCTAATAATGTGCACCGATCCAAGTGATTTACGACAAAGAGCGTCATGGGATGGCGCCTTTGGGTCATCAAGGCATCAACTTCTTAGTAATCTACACCGTGAGCATGCTGCTTTCGTTTTTTCAATCGAGCGTTTGACATACCTATCTCACTTCAGACTACATTCCTTCATCTGTCATGATTCCACAACGCCGTTTTTCCACTCTGCTCCAACAAGCACGACTCTACCAGCGATCACGCTGTGTTTATCACAATTCTCCTTCAGACTCGATCGCATTCTCATTGTATACTGACCATCAATGCAACAAATCTGCCTTCCCTCGGCTTACTACAACCATCCTGGATGGTCACGGAGACGAAGTTTGGAATATAGAATGGAGCCACGATGGTTCTTACCTTGCTAGTGCAAGTAAGGATAAGAATGTGATTATATGGCAAGTGGTACGTGTGTTAGCTAAATTAAGTTAATGGCCGTGGTTGATTCCTCGCTACAAGACCTATACGGGTTCCGAGCCGTCTTCTCATGAGTGGGCAACGCATCTAATACTAAAGGACCATCCATATCCAGTAGGATGCCTTGCATGGTCAATGGACGACTCGCTACTTCTAACCAGCGCAGAACATTTCATCAAGATATGGAACGCTAGGGTAAGAGTTCAATCAAAGGCAAACAATTTTATTGTGCTTGAGCATGTATAGACTGGAGTTTGCCTCTGTACGCTAGAAGACCATACCGAAACGGTCACTGCCCTTGCATGGCTACCGGATGGCTCGGGTTTCATTTCGGGTGGCCTTGATCGCAAAATTATACATTGGGTTAGTACCCTGGTTTTCCTTTCTGAAACTCGTACCGACCAGATCGCAGGATATGGACGGAAAGCTCAAGGAGTCTTGGGATGTTACCGCCATCAGAGTCACGGATCTAGCTGTTACCCCGGACTTCTCGCGACTAGTGACAATTGGGATGCATCACCAATCGTCCACGGAGCCAAATGCGCCTCCAAGACCACCAGGTGATCACGCAGCGTATGGTCCGGGCGGTGGCGCTGGACCTTCCGCGAGTGCCAGAAATACTAACAACAGATTGATTGTGTATGACCTTGCAACGAAACAAGTTCTGACGTACGTGGTGTCAAACCTAATCTCGTTCATTGATTCAACTAGCTATCGTTTCCAGGTCTGTGCGAATAGAAGGCGAATTGACCAGCGTCAAGATTTCGCAGAATTCCCAATTTGCCTTAATCAATCATTCACCTGACGTACGATATACTTCTTTCCCCCCCCCTCCTATTGGTAGGGTTCTCATTCCTCAACAGGAAATACATTTGTGGGATCTTAAAGCGGGCAGATTAGCACGTAAGTTCGCCGGTCAGAGACAAGGACGACATGTCATCAGGAGCTGTTTCGGGGGCATTGATGGTAGCTTTATTGTCAGCGGTAGCGAAGGCAAGTGTCATCCCTTCTGTGACTGATGTCTCTGTTCACCACTCATGTTCCCAAACAGATGGAAAGGTGTATGTATGGCATCGTGACACAGGGGCTCTCCTCGAAGCGCTACCCGGGCACGGAGAAGGTAGCGTCAACTCCGTTGCTTGGAACCCCCGTCATGAGCGGATGTTTGCGTCGTGCTCAGACGATCACACCATTCGAATATGGGAACCAATGGTCCTAGACATAACAGCCGAAGAGGCGCCACTAGATGGCTCGCGACCATCATTGGCAACGGCTGCTCTGACGGAGGGGTTCGAAAAGGGGAAGGGCAAAACACGGCAGCAGGAGCACCATTGGGCTGAGTCTGGCCCTACCGTCGCAACGGGTAGCGGCACGGGCAGCAGTGGTGGTAGCCTGGGAACAGACGTGTTATCATAGGCTCAGTGGCGGATTTGCTCTGGTCCGTCCATTTGTCCTTTCTTCGCTGTCTCGTTATTTTCACGGCACAAGCTTGCATACCTCGTCGCAAATCATCACTTGTCTCATCCATTATTCACACACCCCTTGCTGTTTGTATATCGTACAACCTCTTTGGTTTTCACTGATGCAATCTGAACTGACAATCCTACATCAAACTTTCTTTTCCTTTCACATGAAGACTATTAATACAATCAATTTCACATCCTTCATATCAATCAGCTTGCTGTCTTCGCAACAGTCAAACGCCTGGTTGAGTTTGATCACGTAGCGAAAGGATATAATTCCTCACAATAGGGGTACCAAGATGTTATGAACATCGTTTCTAGGTTTCGCCATAAGACGATATCTTGGTTCGAGCTGTAAGGAACCTTACCAGCGTGTGTTCACCAGCATGTATAGATCAAAAACTGTCGGTCAGATATGGTACGCCAAATTAGACCTAGTAAATTTGAGGTTATGCAAGCGTCTAATGGCCACAGGCTACCACCAGGAAATACTTCTGGTTCCACATATGGCGTTAGACTACCAAGTGATTAAGCGAAGACGACATGCAAATGATGGCCTCGAGAGACAGTAATACATTATACTTTGGTTGGTCGTACACGATGTTTAGGGGGGAAAAGACATGCCATTGGGTCTTTCTTGGGGGACTTGACGGGTCTGCGAGGGGTTGTGCTGCCCAAAGATGACGAATCCATGGACTGGGTTGAGCGTGTTTGTGCGGATGACCCTATGGGGTTACTCGCTGTGGGGAAAGCGGGACGAGGCGGTGACTCCGCCGGTCGTATGCCATCCAATCCCGAATTCATTGACAGGGCCAAAGTTGGTAATGAAGGCTTGTGCAGGTCAATGTTGTTTGATGAACTTATGGGCCGCTTGATGGTATTGACGACCACACGGCTTGGCTGACCGTTGTCTGAGGGCACTGGGGGAAGGAGAATCGGGGCAGCTGATTTGATCACCTGTGTGTAGTTCTTGACTGCAGGCATTGGAGGTATGAGTCGTGTGTTGTATACAGTTTTTTGTATCCTGGAAGCCTCTGACCGAGTTTTCTGGAACAGGGTCTTGGGCTGTGAGTTACCCCCTTTGAACGAGTGTTAGACATCGGCAAGTGGAGGCAGGAGATCATCTCACATCCAGCCTTGGGCCGTTTCGGTGGCGGCAGGCGATCGGTCAACTTCACTTCGCGCTCCTTCTTGCGCTCGTCTGCTTCTTGGCGCCGAGAACGTAACTTGTTTCCGAGTGCTTCCAGACGTCTGGCTTCAGCTTCTTGCATCGCCTAGATATCATCGATAACATAATTAAAGTGCATACGAAAGCGACTCACGAAGTAGCGTTCTTTCCATGTCTCGGGAAATCCTTCACTTGTAATGTAGTGTTGGGTCATTTTCAGGTATCTTTGGGTGCACAGGGTTTCCCATAAATCTGTAGCAATCGTTCAATGCAGATGTTGCACCATGGGTTTGATAGCATAATACCGTGAGTTTTGTCCTGCAAATGCTGCGCACAGCTTTAATATGTAGGGGTTTGCGACGGTGCATAGTGATGACGTACTGGTGAAAAGTCCTCGATCTGGAGAAGTTGCTCTGCACTACATCTCTCTAGAATGGGCTTTGCCAGGCCAAATGTCATCTCGGAACCTAGGTTGGTAATGGCTATTATCCTAGGGTCAATCCCAGAACCGGCGGGTGCATAATGTGACACGTACAGTCTACGTGACTACTGGCAACTATGCGAGGACATCAATACAGCTATCGAAATGCGTTATACCTGACTGACCTTTTTGACATAGAGAAACTAGGGAGGGAACACGATGTCCACCAGGATCGTTTGAGTGCATGGTGCAGGAATAACTTCAACACACAGGTACCGAAAATACCTGGCACTGATCACAACGCCACCCAATCACGTAACTCCGCAGCGCCACAGGTTCACACCTCACAATCTACGCCAAGTCCACTGAAATTGCTAGAATAGAACTAATATAGCATTCATATGAGGTGAAACGAAGCTGGAAAATCATTTAATCAGCGCCCATCAGCATCAGGTAGTTGGCAGACCAAGGGCCCCTGTTTTAACGTTTCACCAGAACAAGTTTCTCCATCGCAAAAAATTGTTGCCAGCTAGCGCAGCAATCCTCACCTCCAAGTTGTTGGATAATTCGTAATGCTACCATGATGGGTGACTGCTGTCGACACTTATTCAGAGCCAGTCATGCTGACGAATTTGGAAGACAATCACATATTTGTCTGACAAGAAAATCCAGCTCAATCTTCCTCTTCAGATAATTCATTATCTTCATCTCGCTGTTGTTGCGCCTTCATAGCACCAACAAGGTCATCGGATTGGCCTTTCTGCGCCGCTAGTCTTTGACGGATTAATGTGTGTATTGCTTCCTGCGTTTTCCTCTCAAGCTTTGCAAGCTTCTTTTCCATCTCTCGTTTGAGGTCCCAGTTGGGTCGTTTTGGGGCTATGTTAAATACATCCTGTGTCATGTTGAGTAGGTGCGTGAAAGAGAATTATTAGTCTTACCAGCTCTTGTTGTCTGCGTTCTTCATCTTCATCTATAATCCGCTCAGCTAGTCCAGCTACGTTTTTCTCAACGCTATCTTGCATAAATTCATCCTCCTGAGCATGTCTCCTCAGCGTTCGCGTTTGGGGGTCAAAATTGCGAGTCTTTATGATTCCGTCCATTGAACTGTCGAATTAGCTGTCAAGCTGCGGAGAAGTTGCATGTTTCTTATGAGCATACTCTTCATCTCCTGCATCATCTCCTGCCTTTCTCCTCTTGAGCGCATTTAGACGCGCCTTGCGTGCCTCAGAAGCTTCCAACAAAGACATTGTAAATGCAAGAGTTCCGAAAATGGAAGGCGCAAGTTGTGCTGACTAAGCCACTTTCGATACTGCAGTAGTCGTTCAAACTTCCCCATGTGCTGATGCTTTCACCCTGGAATAGCCCTTGCCTCAAAGCCATCCAGGAGGCTCTAGTCAGAGCATGCACCGCAAGGCGAAGGAATTTTGGCTCATCAATTGCACTCCATGTACATCGGAACATCCTGATGCAGGATTATACAACAGATGTCATACGGTATGCTTTCTACCGTTTTCTTTGTATTGATTTTCTGACTTCGACAGCAATTTTTCCATTATTGCGCATATAGGTAATGTCCGGTGCTAATCCTCACACACATGCCAACTTATTAGATCATTCATGAGACCATGGCAAGTCTACTCTGGCAGATCGGTAAGTCGTGCCGCCATTCACCAGACCGGATCTCGGACATTGATAGAATTTGTCACAAGGCTGCTTGAGGTATTTGTCCCAAACCAAACCGGCTCCACTCTAGCTCAGACATGCAAGCTATAGTTGACGGGGACTATACAAACTAAGCAAGGGGCAAGGAACGAACAAGTTCTGGACAAATTGAAAGTCGAGCGGGAGAGAGGCATTACCGGTATGTGTATTAAATTATGTCATGGGGATCCATTCATATTTCCATTCTTGAAAGTCAAGGCACAAACTGCAAGGTCAAGGCTGAATTTAATCTAATACTCCGTTCATGCTCTGACACGAGGTTATCCATAGCATGCTGCACCCACATGCGGGAACGGAATATTTGCTCAATTTGATTGATACCCCAGTTAGTGACGGTTCCTGGCATGCTTTTTACACTTGTACTAAAATAGTATAAGGGACATGTAGATTTTTCTTGGGAAGTTGCCAGATCTTTGGCTGCGTGCCAAGGAGCCCTGTTGCTGGTATAATATACTTATGGCGCGTGTCAGGATTCTAATTGTTATTCAGGTGGATGCGAGTCAAGGCATTCAGGCACAATCAATATCAGTTTTCCACGTCGCAAAAGAACGCGGTTTGAAGATCATACCGGTCCTTAATAAAGTTTGTACTATGAAAATTATTCTATGGCGGCAATTTTACCAGTAAAATTTAGATTGATCTTCCCGCTGCGCAGCCAGAAAGGGTTGCAGCTCAATTACGGACGACATTTGGGATTGAGTCGTCGGATATCCTATGCATTTCGGCGAAAACTGGAGAAGGAGTCGGTGCCGTGTTGGAAGCTATTATCAAGCGAATACCTCCCCCAAGTGGTTTTGAAAATAAACCACTCAGAGCATTCCTCTTCGATTCATCGTGAGATACCTCCAGTGGAAGCCTGTTCCTGCTCTAATCTCAATTTCAAGTTATGACCAATATCGAGGTGTTATATCGCTTCTGAGCGTACAAGATGGGGTGATACGGAAAGGTAATAAAAGTCCTCGTTAGTATAGATTGACTAACTCCGTCTCTCAAGGCGATAAGATCACTTCATATCTCACACGAAGGAAATACGAGGTAACCGAGTTGGGGATTATGAAGCCAGGGGAAGTCCCTGTCATTAGCCTTCACCCTGGCCAAGTGGGGTATATTGCGTGCAATATGAAGGAATCCTCAGAAGGTTAGACGTCATCATGATTTAGGTATGATATTCATATCAACCCCATTGACAGCGCATGTTGGTGATACTATACACCATGTTGGCCATCCATCCGACCCTATTCCTGGGTTCCAGCCCATGAAAGCCATGGTATGAACATTCCCCAGCTTACATTTAGTGTTGCTGAGTAGGTAGGTTTATGCAGGAATATACCCAATAGACAGTAATGATTTTCCGAAACTGGCGGAATCTATTAAAAGGGCACGTAATCACCACCACATGACTTCGAGATGGCTATTGACTTGTGGCTAGCTGATCCTTACGGACCGCAGTGTGGTATTTCAGCGAGAGACGTCGTCTGCCCTGGGCCAAGGTTGTCGGCTTGGCTTTTTAGGGACTCTTCACATGGATGTCTTCCGACAGAGACTTGAAGACGAATACTTCGCTCAAGTCATTATTACGGCTCCTACTGTTCCGTATAAAAGTTTGTATCTCCGCTCTTCTCCTTTTAAGTAGTTCTTATTCGTGCAGTTGTTTACCGTGACAGGGCGGAGATTATTAGTAATCCAACAGACTTCCCCGACAGTACAGATACCGCAACACATGTCAAAGAAATTCAAGAGCCCATAGTGAAAGCCACTATCATTGTTCCCGATGGTGAGTCGATGATCTAGCTAGGACGAAAGGCATATGAAAAGTCTACCAGAATACGCTGGAGAAATGATGGAGCTTTGCTTCTCTCACAGAGCAATGTACCTCGATTTTAAATACATTGATGCCGAAGACTCATCCTCGCGCCGTGTCGTCATGACTTGCGTTCTACCCTTGTCCCAGATAGTGACCGATTTCTTTGACAAATTGAAGAGTCGAAGCTGTGGGTTTGCTAGCTTTGAGTGCGTCGTTCAAATGTGCCTTGTGAACGAAAGTGAATAGCTCCCCAGTTATGAGGATGCCGGATACGTGAAGAGTGACGTTGCCAAAGTAAGCTAGCCTCATTTCTTTCTGTCGCAATTGACGCAAAGAGATCTAGATGTCTTTCCTTTTGAACGCAAAACCCGTTGATGCACTAGCTCTCGTTGTGCATAAATCAGAGCAAGATATCGTAGCGAGGCACTGGGTTAAGAAACTACGTAGGACATCGCTCTGAAAGCTTGGAAATTCATCTCATAAATTGAATAGATAGCATTATTCCACGACAATTATTCGAAGTTCCGATCCAAGCAGCTATTGGCAAGAAGATTATTGCACGGGAAACTCTGAAGGCACTACGTAGGGACGTCACTGCTGGGCTTTACGGAGGTAATGCTCATCCCACCAACTTGTACCCAACGAGATAGTAACAGTGTCCTCTCACAGGGCATTACGAGCGTAAACTAAAGCATTTAGAGAATCAGAAAGAAAGCAAAAAACGAATGAGAAAGCTGGGCAAGGTCGAGTTATCTCAGGACGCTTTTTTCAAAATCCTAAGCAAGGACTGAACGTGCTGGTGTCACTGCTACCCGCAATATAATGCTGCTGATCAATTCTACATTCTATCATTTAAACTACAACTCGTTATCTTCGTCGTCGTACGTTTCCTTCAGTAATCTACCAGTCCGTTAGTATCCAAACTAGTTGGATAACGCACAGCTGCCTTACCGATATATCGATGATGGAGGATGGTCACCGCTAGGGGATAAAGTGAGCTATAGGTACTCGAAAAGAAAGCAGGTAACTGACTCATTGGTTATGAACGCGTCAATGAGTTCAGGTCGAACGTAATCGTAATAAGGATTCAGGACGTCCACCTTGTCCACTAAATCACCTTCATCAAATGGAAGCACCTCACTTGGATCGCCGAAATCGTGGGCGCCGTATTGGTGATACAAATTCCACAAGGGTGTTATTTTGAATTGGCCAGTACATACCGCGACGGGGGTACTATGCTCTCGTGCCGCTGTGGCCGCTAAGAGTGAGCCAGAGATGGCGAACATGCCCCCATTTGCCAGTACTGCATGTGCGCCGAGGATGACTTTGTTCACCCGGGACATGAGCGCATATATTGAAGAGTCGGGAACAAGGAACGTGGAGATACCGGCCGATGAAAGTGCATCGGCTAATTCTCGCCCGGCATATCTACGAGGACTTAAGAGATAGTATGACTGGACGAGAGAACTTACGACGGGGCAGTCTCAGCCACAATGGCAGTGAAATTTCTGTAATGGGCAGCCGATTTTAGGAAGGCTTCGACTGTTCTCGAGTGTCCGAGGGTAAGTATAATCTCGCTTTACCTGCGTTAGCACTCGGACTCGAAAAAACACATTTCGAGCCTTACTCTGAGTGAATGTGATCTTTTGCATTTTTTGACACGTTATCATAAACAGTCTCCAATTCGTCAAGAACATCCTGTATGGCTTCCATCAGCACAGGTTTCAACCCCCTTGAAAACGAGTCTGGATCATCTGGATCATCCTCTTTCAGCGTGCCTCTAATTTCGGAAGCCTTGGGGGCAACAGTGTGATGTTTCCTGGGCTGTCCCTGATGAACGAACTTTGCGATAGAATATCGGCCACCAGACTCCGATGCCGAGGTGTAGGCAGGTTGCCCCATCGCGGTGTGATACTCCTCCCGTATATGATGTAACACCTTCCGCACGATATTCCCGACAGAATGTTCTTTTGGCGCAAAGGAGACAGGGGAAAGAAACAGAAGCTATGTGAGGATGCGTGCATTTGACAATGGAGGAAAACAAAACCCAAAAAAAAGCCAAGGAATCATTTGCCACCTTTTGGTTGTGCTTCCACCAACCTACGACCAACAGACCGGATAATGATGACCAATTGATTAATATTTGAAAATCTTGCTTTCGTCACAACTTGACGAAGCACCAGAACTGTCTCCAGGGCTGCAGCACGCGACCCGACAATTTGCCTGAGAGAAAATATGAGTCATCCAAGCCCCGCGAACATGCCAAAGCAACCCGAATGCTCTTGAACTAACCGTCGCCGCAGCTTTGACGCCAGCACCTCCACAACACGCAAATTCGCGGCGCCTTGACGATCTGCAGACATTGAGTCTCTTTTATTCTACGGATTACAATTTGTGGAGATTCGAGTCATTGTACAGGTGCTATATCGGGATGATGCTATCTGATTACATAAGGGTCCCAGGCGCTCAAATTATGTATCAACTTGGTCCTTTCTGCGCGGAGATACATGCCAATCAAGGGTATCAGCCCATTTGGGCAGAATCTCAGAAATTTGTTCTACATCCTTGTCGCCACGTCCAGAAAGGCACTACGAACCAGCGGCGGATCAGGCAACATGTCAACGAACGTGCGAGCCGGGCACTTACGACAACAATATCTTGATCAACCGTGAGGGTCCCCGCTAGACGAACGGCCTCCCAAATGGCGTGAGACGACTCAAGCGCTTGGTAACAGAGTGAAAAAAAATTCTTTGGTTAAGTTCCCATGGACCCTCACCTGGGATAATTCCCTCGCTTTGTGTCAGCATCCTGAATCCCCGGAGCGCTTGTTCATCTGTAGCAACGACGTATTCAGCCCTTCCAGAATCCTTCAACCAGGCATGCTCCGGCCCGACACCAGGATAGTCTAGCCCAGCGCTGATCGAATGAGTCTCTACAATTTGACCATCTGTGGACTGGAGAATATACGTCCTGACACCATGGAGGACGCCAGGTTGGCCCTTCGCCAGAGTTGCGCTATGTTTATCGCTATCAATTCCTGATTTGTCATCTCGTTAGCCATTTAATTGAACTAAATGGAGGCGGTCATACCTTCGCCCGCAGCTTCAACTCCGATTAAACGAACGTCGGTATCTGGTATGAAATCGTAGAATGTTCCAATAGCATTACTCCCACCACCAACACATGCGACAATAGCATCAGGAAGTTTATTTCGAGCTTGCCCCAACTGAGCTTTAATTTCTTGGCCTATGATCTTCTGGAAATCTCGAACAATAGTGGGGAAAGGGTGAGGACCGATGGCGGAACCAACAAGATAATGAGTTGTTGCGAGATTGGTGACCCAATCACGTAGCGCCTCGTTTACAGCGTCCTTGAGCGTGCGCGAACCCGAATCGACAGGAATAACCTTCCATAGAGGTGAGAAAGAGAACCCAGATGTGTAAGGCTTCGGTTACCTTTCCGCCCAACATTTCGATTCTGAAGACGTTCAAAGCCTGCCTGCGGACGTCTTCTGCGCCCATGTATATTATGCATTCCATGCCGAACTTGGCGCATACAGTTGCAGTTGCAACGCCGTGTTGACCTGCACCCGTTTCTGCAATGATTCTCGTCTTTCCAAGGCGCTTTGCTAGGAGGATCTACACTTGCTGTCAGAGGTCATCCAACAAGGGGTACCTTGATGCTATACCTGACCAATGGCGTTGTTGATTTTATGTGATCCAGTATGGTTTCTGTCATCAAAGTCAGTAAAAGGAATTCCACATGCCGTATGAACCCACAAGTCTTCACGTTTAAGCCATATCTTTGCTCCCTTGGCCTGTCTAGTAAGATTCTCGGCAAAGTAAAGCTGAGACGGGCGGTTAATGTAGCCGTAGTAACTGCGGAACTCGCTCAAGAAATTCGGGTCATCCATAGCGGAGTTGTGGGCCTCCTCGAGTTCTACCAAGCAGTCGACGAGAGCCTCTGGCACGTACTGGCCACCAAATTGCCCAAATCGAGGTGGCAAGACGTTGGTCAGAGTACCGGCGAGCTCCTTCTGAGTCTTCAGTGTAACAGTGATATCAGATACGTCATTTGAGATTGGGTGGGCCTGTAGAGAGTCCCCTTTTTTCGTAAGACCTTGACAGAAAGACTCAACGTTCTGCGCGAGTTGGTCTTGGGACGATTGTTGGATGATACGAATAATACGGCTGCCAATAACGACGCCATCAGCTCCGGCCTCCGCGACAAACTCCAGGTGACCCCGTGTCGCCACACCAAAACCAACAGCGACCGGCACCGTAGCATTTTCCTTGACTTGTGATATAATGTCGGGTAGAGCACTATTCATAGCAACTTTTTCGGATGAACCAGTCGTTCCCATCTAATCATTCTGAGCTCCGAGCTCCATGTTAGAGAGCATTCGAAAGGTGACGTACCTTGGATACAACATAGATGAAGGTGTCAGCAATAGACGCCAGGAATTTGATGCGGTGCGGCTTGGTTGATGGTGCGATCAATGGGACATAAGAAAGACTGGAATAATATTCAGTACTAGGGCTAGAGAAGATTATACAAATGGCACGCACTCCGCTTTGGTACATTTTTCACGAAACACGACAGCCTCCTCTGGAGGAAGATCTACGACAATAAAACCATTAGCGCCAGCAGCTCGTGCGTCTTGGATCGCTTTCTCTTCTCCGTAGGCAAGAATCGGGTTGTAATATCCTGAAACCGCTAATCAGACATTACCGGGAGACAACAAGTGTAGCTTACCCATAAGAATCACTGGCACAGTGAGACCTTTGCTACGCGCCTCTCTGAGTAAGGAGAGGACAATGGCGTAATCAATGTCATTCTTCAGTGCAGCCTAATTTCGATAAGATGCGTGGATGCAACAATCGACATAACCAACACACCGTATTAGCCTCTTGAATGACAGGTCCATCAGCAATCGGATCTGAGAACGGTATGCCTAGCTCGATGATGTTAGCGCCGCCGTTTTGCATTGCCAGCAAGAGGGGTACGGTATCATGTTTGCGAGGGTAGCCTGCAGTGATAAAAGTGATCAGAGCGGTTGAACGCTTGTGAAACATTTAGTAGGGCATGAATGGACGCAATTGTTGCAAGAACCTCTTGTTTCTTTAGCTGAAATATTTTTTTGATAGTGTCCATGAAAACGGCGTCAGTTAAATGCGCGTGATGATGTTGATCTATAAATAATTTCGATAGATAGAGTTGCCGCGTTTCGTGACGAGTGAGCTCCGTAAAAACTTGAAGATGGAGCTCTCTCAGCCTGCCGACGAGTCCAGAGTCCTTGTCATCTACACAGGTATGGACTTCGTCTCAGCATGGATCTAATTTCTTTATATTGCACAACTCCAGGCGGGACCATTGGCATGCTTGTTGGTCACCAGGGCTATGTCCCGGAGCCACATTTTTTAACAGAGACACTGAGGAGCCAAAATAGGTTTCATGACCCTCACCAGGATTCACTGTTCTCAAATTCTGGAACTGTGCAAGGGTACAGGGAATGGAGTACCAGTGGCAGGTCAAGTCCGCTAACCAGCGAGAGTCCTGGCTTGCTGGCGCATCGAACTTTGCCTGTGAGATCTACCCGGCCTGTAGTTCACAATGTACCACTAAGCCCGAACGGTACGAGTTCGATAAAGCAGCCTGAATGTCTCAAGATCGCCGACGACGTCTACGAGGCGCAACTTCCCAGCCTTGTAACTCCTCGGAGCAAAGTTCCTGGCGGAACGAGGAGTAAATCGATTCGATATGCTATTCTTGAAGTGAAGCTCCCTGCTTTCATCTTTAATGGTTTCATTTTACCGAAACTTATACCAGTGGATCCCTTTAATGGATAGCAGCAACTTTGGCATCGATGGTATAATTATATCTCATTGAAATCAAGTGCATCGACATAAACCGTATGTTTTAGATTGGATCCGCATAGCCACCGAGATCGAGCTCAACTACCAGACTTTTGATGCCTTCGTCGTATTGCATGGCACGGATACCATGTCATATAGCTCCAGCGCTCTCAGTTTTCTGCTCGAAGACTTGGGAAAAACTGTGGTATGGTGCTTATCTTGCCTCCAATGAGAAATTAAATCATGGGTGATTGTGATTTCGTTGATAGATATTAACCGGTGCTCAAATACCCTTATCCCAATTGCGAAATGACGCTGTCGACAATTTAATGGGTGCCCTTACTATTGCTGGTCATTATATCATACCTGGTATGGGTCGCTTAACGTCTCTTCGCAGCATTCTCATACGCATGCAGAATGCTGCCTGTATTTCAATCATACCCTTTTCCGAGGCAACCGGGTTTCCAAATTGTCCTCTTACTCTCTCAGTGCCTTTGATAGCCCAAATTTCCCTCCTTTGGTGAATGGTACGTACCCTCGCACATCACATTCAATGCGCCCTTGAAATGCACCCTAGTGGGCATTGATATTATTGTAAATTGGAATGAGGTCATACGGCAGACAAGTTTACGCCGGTTTAGAGCACATAAAGGTATGCTCTTCTCCCTGTCGGGGGGCCTGGGGCTTGTATGACTAACATGTACGTGTTTGAAATGCAGTGATGAGCCCACATGTAGGTAGGTTTGACGTCATCCAGTGATATTAGCCTGGGATTGACTGGTTGTTGCAGCCACGCTACGCTTGTTCCCAGGTATTACTGCTGCGACTGTCAAGGCCTTCTTTATGCCACCTGTTCGCGGTGTTGTCCTTGAAACGTTTGGGGCCGGCAATGCGCCACATCGATCTGACCTACTCGAAGTAATCAAAGAGGCTTGTGATCGAGGCATCGTCGTAGTAGCAATCTCTCAGTGCATCAAAGGATCCGTTTCAAATGCGTATGCAACAGGTCGGACCCTCTTACAAACTGGAGTCGTCACAGGTAGCGATATGACTCCTGAGGTCGTTTCCGTATCTTATCGAGTTAACAATTCACCTGGCTAACGTACAAATAGTGCGCGTTAACAAAGCTTGGCTACCTTCTATCCAAGCCGGAACTGTCAGCGAAGGACATCCGCGAGTTGATCGGTATACCCCTTCGTGGAGAGCTCACTCGGCCCGTAACTACAGCACCCAACCAACAAATAGTCGATGGCAACCTCGAGAAGGTTCAAGACGTCCTTTCACATTTTGTTCGTCTGTCTAGTCCACCTTCTCATGGACCCAAAATTGTCATCTCCTCGGAGCTCCCTGATGCTGCGACGCAAGAGGCGGCAGCTCCTTGGACATGGACCGCAGCCGAGGCAGCAACGACGGAAGCGGTATTGCTTCCGTTCCTGATCCACCTCAGCGCAGCGCGCGATGACCTGGAGTGCCTCAAGTTCTGCCTAGCGACCACGGCCTCCCAACCTGATTCCTCGTCTAGTCTAGGGCAAGAAGTCCACCAATACGGTAATATCGCTGGTGGCCTTGTCAATTGCATCGACGTAGCTTCTGGGCGTTCACCACTGCACATCGCCGCATTGAACGGAAATGTCAGGTCTGTGAATTTCCTGCTTCGTTCTGGGGCACTTGTACACCTCCGTGACACCCTTGGGCATACGGCTCTATACTATGTGAATGTCAATTGTTGATTTCACATCATATGAGTCATTGACAGATTGATATAGTCCGCTCGCCAGGGTCACGAGATCGTAGTTGGTCAACTGGTTGAGGCAGGAGCCAGTATAGGAGGAACTGACTCGGGATACGTGGGGATAGCAGTTAACAAAGCTTTGCTAGTGGGAGATCAGCGCTCAATTCGTACATGGAGGAAAGCAGGCGCCATCATACCGGATAATACAGGATTTACAGACTAAGGTGATAGCTATGCGAACGATAAACAAGGCTAGATTTAGGCTGGACCTGAAGCCAAGCAGGCGTGTCGACCGTAGAATGTGATAAAATTACTTTTCAATTATTTGTACTTCGTCATCCTCCAGTTCATCCTCTTTACCGCATGCTTCCTTAAGTTTATCGTATAAAGTCCGCAGGAAAAGCGACAGCTGTCTTCTACTGAAAGTGAATGGTTGACCTAGGTAATCAAGTTTTTCAACGAAATCAAGAGATTCCTTGTCCAAGTCCTCGGGAGTATAGTGAATGGATTGGTCGTCGGAATGTGGGTCCGCATCATGTTTTGCTGCATGCGTTGTACGGAGGGTGAAGGCAACACCTGAGGTAATGATTCAAGTCCCAGCAAAATGCGGATGGCAATGACACTTACTCTTCTGCATCGAGTTGTTGACCATGTTGTCCTCTGAGTAGGTGTATATGCATTTCAGGGTCCACTCATCTGCGCCTGGCCGTTCCCCAGCTTGGTGCTTCATGCTTGTAACAAGCATATTCGTGAGATCCTCATAGAAACGGATAACTTCGGCGTTCTTTGGATCCTCAAATGCCCCACCTGGCCGACTTCGCACTGCCAGTTGCGGATTGCGTAGTGACTTTTCTGACAGTGCTTTAGATCGGTCAATTTCGGCCTTAAGCTCGACCCGAAGTTCTTGTTCTACCATGTGACGAGTGAGAAGCGAACACGACATACACCTTAGAAATGGGCGTACCGATGGACTTCAACTCAGCTATTTGGGCGTCCTTCTTTTTGAGCCCCTCCTCGTTCTGAGCGAATGCTTCCTTCAGCTGCGCAACGTTCCCTTCTAATGTTCGCTTTTCTTCGTCTGCAGCTTCGCGTGTGATCATATGTAGGATTGAATGTTTACCGTGAAGTACCGATGTTTCTTTCTGAGCAAGCTGGGACGTAAGCGCTTCGATCAGTGCATCTTTAGCTAGAGGAACCAGTCAGAGTGAATGAGCCAGATAGGAGCGAAGCTCGCTCGCCTGTGATTTCCGCCTTGTGTTGCGCATCCGCTGCTTTTAACATCTTCTCTGCCTCTGTCTCTCTTGTTCGTTGTGTCTCTTCCAACCGTTCTATGAGTGATTGCACATGTTCCTGCGACTAGGACAGCGTGAGTCAAAAGCTACTATTGGGGGGGGCCAGGAAGAAAGCACCACGTACCTTGCGGAGCCTTTCTTGTAGTTTTGCTACTTCCCTGGATATATGCTCCTTCTTGCTGAGTCCGATGGAAGTAGCCTGCGCAACCTCATCCATCTCGTCATCTGACTCCTGTAGTGGAGCTAGAGCATCCACGTCAATGGCTTCACCTTCTGTAGGCGTTTTCTTCGTCAGTTTTGGTGGAGGAAGCTTAGCTTTCCCTCTTCCCTTCGCAGTTGACTTGGGAGCTGCTCCTCCAGTCCCCAGTACAGCCGCCTTCCTTGGTTTTAAGACATGAACCATTTGAACGTCTTCAGGCTCGTCAGCGTTGAACGATTCTGCATCGACCTCTTTACCCTCCTCAGGTTCGACGTCTTGCACCACCTCCTGCACCTCGTCAGAATCATTATGGATCGGCTTCGATCGTGTGGTAGTTGCCCTTTTCCTTGCAAGAGGCGTTTTGGTTGTCTTGGAGGAAGGGCCGGCTTCAGCGTTGTTCCGGGTATTAGGCTTACCATTTACACGTGCCTTCTTGGTTCGTTTAGGTAGAGGATGTGGGG
Source organism: Amanita jacksonii TRTC168611 (assembly GCA_000497225.1). Taxonomy (NCBI): domain Eukaryota; kingdom Fungi; phylum Basidiomycota; class Agaricomycetes; order Agaricales; family Amanitaceae; genus Amanita; species Amanita jacksonii. The sequence goes on from KI546415.1 coordinate 479,265, forward strand.
TCGCCGCAAAGCCACCAAGGTCTATGATGTCTGTGAAGAATAAACAGGCAATCGAAGGCAGAGACGCGTACCTTCCCCAGAGTCAATGCCTGACATTGAAAGCAGGGGCGGGCCGAGTCGCACGAGGCACTTTGTTT